>SCDZ01000394.1:65524-169488 GCA_004143845.1 Drosophila lacertosa | reverse complement strand
GTGTGTTTTTTTTTTTTTTTTGGTTGCTGTTGTGCTTTTTGGGCGCAGCGAAATGAACTTCGTTTCGTTTGGAAATTGATTTACATGAAAATTGCTGTTGAAAATTTTCATATGCATGTAAAGCGAACAACAAAAATGTGGCGTGTAGTAAAAATATTTAATTGAAAAACACGCAACAAATGGAGCAAAGGGCGTCTGGCGAGGGGCGGGGGGGGGCGTGGCAGGGGGAGATAGCGATCTGAAAGGGGGGCTCTATCAAATTCCGTCGCTTGTTTGTGTTGTGCTGTGTTTTGCATGAAACTCTGTGAAACGGAAACAAATGCAAATGCAAAATGCATTTGCCCAGCAACAGCAGCAGCAACAGCATTATCATCATGATAACGTCGACGTCACGATAACGATAATGAGCTGGCGTCAAGCATATTGTTGTCCATCCATAAAGCCCAACAAATGTTTTAGTTCAGTTCAGCCAGCAAATTTAAAAAGTTATTAAGTTCACATTTTTATATATGAAAATGTGTGAAAACAATTTGTGCGGCAATAATTTTATATTAGTTGGAAATTAAAATCAGGTTTAAAGCACTTTAAATGAAAATTGCTATAAAATGTTTAAGAATATACAAATATTCTAATTATTATATTAATTAAAAGAACTTTATGTAGTCTTGGAATCAAAACAAATATATATTTAATTATAATATTTTATATACATATTTATAAAAACCTTTTAATATCTGAAAACCTCATTTATTTAACCCTCTATCGAAATACACTCTATATAAATATAAATATATAGTATAAAGTTTTAGTTTCTTCTAATTGTCTTCTTAGAGGGTATAACGCTTATTTTAATAGTTCTAGATTTTAATAAAGTTATATTGATTGAAAGAAGATTTTAATATTAACATTTTAGGCAGATCTAGCTAACTAATATTTAGACTTCTTGTACTCAAAGTACTTTATGAAACTATTAAAATCTTTTTAGTTACGCCTAACTTTGAATGAGTCTTCAAAGTATATTTCAAAAGGGCAACAAACTGGCAAAGTTAAATCCATCATTCCTGGTACCCTGACATAATTATGCACAGCAGCTGCCCCCACTTCCAGCCCCGTGCCACGCCCCCAAAAGTCAGCAACCTTAACGAGCCGCAATATGCCAATGTTAAGCTGCTGTACTTAAATAGAATCAATTAATAACTTAAAAACCACCTGGACGGAAGCGAGAGAAAGAGATAGAGAGAGGCGGAGAAAGGGAGAGGGAGAGTGCAAGTATTGCTCAGAGCTGAGCTTGTGGTCGAGGGAAATGCGCATTTAAGTGAAATAAATGAGTTTTACTTACTAATTAATGCCGTCGTAGCCGGCGCCGAGGCCAACGTGATCGATGCCAGCGACGCGCTTAATGTGATTAATATGCGCTGTGTGTGTGCGAGTGTGTGTGTGTTGGTCAGCAGGATATCGAGGTGACAGGGTTGCCACCATTCACCATTCACCATTCAACAGTCAGCAGTCAGCAGTCAACCAGCATCAACGTCATCAGTTTTTATATTGTTGTTGCCAAGTTCATTTAGTTCCATTGTTAAGTGAGCGCAGTTGTTGTCGTTGTTGTCGTTGTTGTCGTCATAAGCCATCGTTATTAAAATTTTGCAAATTTGAAAAGTGTCCATTCGCCGAGACAATGCCATGAAAAGACAGCAAGAGAAGAAAGCAAATCACGCGGCATTAGATACTTGCACAATAAAGAAAACAAAAAAAAAATAAAAAAAAAAACGAAAATAGAATTGCATGAAAACAATAAAGGAGCTGGCAACTAAAAGTTGCATGGGCTTTAAATACCCATTAAATAAATTTTTGGTTGATTAACAAAAGATAAGAATAAAGGTTACTTTAATTAAATATATAAATTATAGCTATTCTAGGTATTCATATATTTTTTTATAAATAATTAGCATCCTTTTTGGATGTTTTTTTTACAACATTAAATGTTTATAAAATAATTATTAATTAGAATATATACTGCTTGAATATTCTTTTTAATCTTGTTTTCAATAAATAATTATCAATAAACTAATACAAACTTATCAGTTAATATCTAGATACATAGTTTGAGTATCTGAGAATTTAAAATAATATTTATTAAATTAAATTTTTTTAAATCAACCTTTGAATAACAATTTTAATATATAATATTTTTAATATTTTAAATAAACCCCACAAAATGGTATTTTAATACATTTAGTTTAGTATGGAATATATAAAGATATTCTCATTTAAATTCTATGCCAACAAAATATTTTTAAAGCTTGCAAACTCTACAATCTAAAGATCTCACTTCAATTAGCAAACGTTGACTCAACTAAAATGATGAAAGAAAAAAAGTGAGCTCAGTTTAAAAGTGCTTGCTTAATACGGAAAATGTCAACACTGTTCTGGCCTGGTCTGTTCTGTTCTGGCCTGGCCTGACCTGGCCTGGCTTAGGGTATAAGCAGCCGAATTGTGTGAGAGCCAACGAAACAGGAAGTGATTACGTCCGCCATTTTGATGGGGCGTCGAAGCCAAAAGCAAAGGCGAAAACCAAACAAAAAAAAAAGAAGAAAATGAAGAAGAAGAAGCAGCCTGAAAGGCAATAATGAACTGGCTGAAACAATGGGCTGACAATCAGCGGTGCTTGGTGGTGCTCGGTGGTGCCGCAAAGACCGCAGCAAGTTCGTGGCTTCAATTGTTGTTGGCTGTTAATGCATAACTTAAATTAAATTAAAGCAAACTAAATTAAATTTTATTTAAAAAATAGTATTTTTTTTAAAGGGAATTTAAATAAAGTAAAGTTTTGTCTTACCGACTGCATCCTGAACGGTTGAGTTGTCGCTGCAGGACAAGAACTTCGAATAGAAGTTGACCATGACGAGGCCGCCGTTCTTAGCCAGCGATTGAAGGATGTCGTCCTGGACGTTGCGGCTCGTGTTGCACAGCTCGTAGGCAGACGAATGCGAGAAAATAACGGGAGCCTCGCTCACCTCAAGAGCATCGCGCATGGTGCCCTTCGAGACATGCGACAGATCCACCATCATGCCCAACCGATTCATCTCGCGTATGATTGTCTACAAGAGAGCGAAAGAGGAGGAGAAAGAGAGAGTGAGAAGGAGGATTAATGAAAGTTCGTTAGTCAGTGATTAGATGGCTTTCACATCAGAGTGCCATGGCCATAAACTAAGCTCATGTCATAAAACATAAGTAATGAGCGAGGACCAAAAGGACATTCAAACAGTTTCATTATGCATGTACTTTTATTTAACCTTTGACTGCCGCACAATTTCTAAGTAAATTGATATTGCTTTCTGTCTGTCTGTCTGTGTGTGTGTGTGTGCTTTGTGTGTGTGTGTGTGTGTAAGTCTCTTTGTCCCGTTGTAATTTGTATTTATGCGCGGATTTATGGGCGCTGCTCGTGTGTGTGTGCGTGTGTGTGTGCGTGTGTGTGTGAGCAGCTTACGTAATTACTAATCTGATGCAAGTTTGGTGCCACAAATTATGAGCAAATTAATTACACTGCGAGAGATTAATTCCAGCATGACGATGCTTATCTCGGCCACTCAAAGCGCGCTTTAAATGCATAAATTGAACATTCAAAGAGCGCATATTATTTACATCATATTAATTGCGCGATTGTGCAATAGGGAATATCCCTCATCTTTGACTTAGCAAACATAATTTAAATAGTTGCAAAGCGATTTAAAGTAAGTCAAATGAGTTTAAGATATAATATTGGCAAGCTTTAAATCTTCTTTTAAACTATTATATTTTATTTTATTACTATATATATTAATATATATTATTATATTATTATTATTATTAAATTAGTATTAATTATTTTAATTATTATTATTATTATATTTATTTTATATTTATTTATATCTATGGGTATAAAAGAAATTTTCTTTTTTTAAAAACCTTTCTATTAAAAAGCTTTTTTTTTTAATTTTTTTTAATTTAATATTATATTTATTAAAATTAAAAAAATGTGCAGCTTTTCATATAACTTAAAAAAATAAAAGCTTTCGTATTTAATAGGAATAAAATATGTTATTAAAAGTGTTTTCTTTTTAAGCAATTTATATTAAATTAATATTTTAACTTATAATTAATGCTAATTAAAGTTCTTTTCATGATATTCGTGATAAGTTAAATACACTTTATAATCAACACTCCACAACAAATGTAAACAAGGCAAAGTTCAGTTTGTCAGTGTATTTTATGTGCGATGTCCTTGCGCAGATAATTTTTAATTGCAGTTGGCCAAAGGATGGGCAAAAGGAGAAGGATAAAGGAGCAGGGAGCAGGGAGAGGATGTGAATGAGATCTAGTCATAGACATAGAGTCAATAGTCAGACTGGCGACTGTTTATTTTGTTTGGCCTTAAATTAGCTAACAAATTGCAGTTTGGCTGAAATGCTCAATTGCTGGGATTGGCCGTGCAGTTAACGGGCGTGGCGTTAAAGCCGAACGTAAACATGGCCAAAACTAATTGGCAGCTTGCGAGTTTGTCTGTGTGTTTATGTTCGAGTGTTGTGTTCCAGAAAATGTGTATTAAATGCTTATTGTCGCCTAATTACGCACACACGCACACACACACACACATTTACGGAATGGCCAAATGTGGGCGGTTGAAAGCGAATGAGATACTCTGAACGAGGGGGGCGTGGCTCGAGTGCGCATTAAATCTTAATTAACGGTGCACACAAAACAGCTTATGCAACTGTCAGTACACTCTCTCTTTGTGTGTGTGGGTGTGTGTGTGTGTGTTCGCTGAACTGTTTACAGCAGTCGAAGCAGTAAATTAAAATTACCAAATTATTTGGTGATTAATTGCAAAGGCTCTGGCAAATAATTTGTCAAACGTTATTTATATATATATATACCATATATATATATATATATATATTTATGGGCACGTCTCGTCGCCTATTTTGCATTTAATTTAACAATCATAATAACTGTAATCAATTCAATTGCAATACGCATATTTTTTTTTTTATTCTTTTGCACCATTTAATTGCACTTTTAATTGAGCCTATTATGGCGCAACACGGCGTATGCTTAATGTTGAATAATAAATGCTGTTTGCTATGTCGCATGCAAATGCCGATAAATATATGTGCATAAATAAATAATTATCTTTAATGCATTTACTGTACTCTTAAAGCAACACTAACTAATTATTTATATTGACATAATCTCTGCTTTAAACAAAGGCGAACAAAGGATTCTATTTTTTAAAGGGGTTGAGAAATGAAAATTGCTGAGTTATTTTAGTAGGACACCTTATTGTAGATACTAATTGTTGATTCTTACGAAGTATTTATTTAAATTTGTTTCTAATGACATTTTTATTAAAGAGAATTCCAATTTTTATTTAAAAACTTATTTTAAGAGAATGTAAAATTGGTTATATAATTAATTTAAAATATAATAGACTCAAAATGTTTGAATATGGTTTATAGTATCTATTTTTATATTTTTTATTGTTAGTATTTAAGCAAAATAACCTCATAAATATATTATTAATATTAATTCCATTTATGACAATTAACTAAAATTAGAATTTTAGCTTTGTTTAACATCAAACGTGATATTTCCCGAAATGAATTGAATTGCATTTGAGTGGCTTTAAGTACAAAGTAGCTTTATGTAAGCCGACAGCCGCTGGGCTCTTCTATCTATAAAGCATTGTCGAATTGGCGACAACGTTATTAAACCCTATACAAAGCATTAAAAATTGCCAAAAGGCTCACAAAGCCATTCACACAATGCGAGTCCCGAGGATCTGTGCGGTGACTGAGTGACAGGCAAATTGAGGAGCAACTTTTCACAATGCTCATTAATGTCACGCTGACCCTCCCCCTCCCCCCTCCCCCACCCCCTTTGTATTGATATGGCTGTCGACTGTGGCTTAAAGCGGCAACAATGCGACTGTCAGTGGACGCTGGTCAGGCTCTAACTGCTGCTCATTTATTGACGCCTTTTGTTAGCCATTTCAATGGTCCCAGTTTCGTTCTGTCTCTGCCTCGTTTTAAATTGTTATTAATTTCTCTGGGTGCGCTTTTATTGTTTTCCAAAAAAAAAAAAAACGATTTTGTCCAGATTAGCAAACGATTGCAATTTCATGTTTTTGGCCAGCGCCGCAATTAAATCGAAATTTTTGTAATATTCAATTAGCTGCAGACTAACAAATTCCGATAGCAATAAATCCGCATTTAAATTGAATTTAGTTTGTGGAAAAATGCATTTGAAACTTGCTTAAATCTGCGGTAAATGAGAAAAATACACTTGCGAATAAATAAACTATCCACACACACACACTCAAACACACACACACACACTCTGTGAAACTTATTCCGTTACGTGGACAGCATTAGCAGAGAATGCGCAAAAACTCATTAAAAACTTTAAATTGAAATAAAATAAAATGCACATTTATGTTTATATTATATATATATATTTACTTATAAATCTGCTTTCTGCAATCTCGTGACAATATGCAGTAAAAAAAGAAAATAGGTAAGTGGAAAGGGGAAAATTGCTGTTGGCCGGAAGGAAACTGGCTGCGTTATTAATTCGAAAAAGCTTTTCAAATCGGATTATCAATATTGAATAGACCGTAATGCGATTCAATAAGTTTCACGGCACAGTTGATTATTCATTTATTCATTTATATTTCATGAATTGGCGTCTTTGTGTGATTTAACACTGTTTTGCAATTTTGTAAAAACATTTCAGTAAATTACTTATTTCAATTTGTGTAATTTATTTTAATTTACTTTTTCTTTATACAGCAATTGAACTTTATTTTAAATAAAGTGAACAGTTTTATCGGGATTAAGCGAATGTGTGAATTTGAATTGAACGACAGTAAATGTCGGCTCTATGTTATATGTATGCATTTTTAATTCGTTATATTTTTGAGAGTTCTGAATAGTATAATACTTAAAGATCTGAAGTCAGAGATTTGCGATATGAGAATTTTTTTCTGGTTAAATAATAGTTAAAATGACCTTAACTCGAGCAAATAAAGTCAGATTCAGCTGATTTAAAGCTTTTTAGACTCGTGTGAGTTCAGAGCATCAATTACAGTCAGAATATCTCAACTTAAAATTTTTGAAATTTTTAAAAAAAAAAAAGTGATGTTATCCCTTGTGTTTTTTGACAAAAATTTGAGTTTTTATTTTTTGATGCCAATCAAAAGATATCACCCCAACGATTAAAGTAAAGTGCTACATTTAACGAGCTGACGAAATTAGCCTAAATTTTGAACATTTAATTAGTCTAAAAACAGTTAATATAAAATTAAAACTCGGGCAAATAAAGTCGTATCTGTTTAAAATAATTATTGTTCTGCTTGTTGGAGTTCTGAGAATTTAAAATGGTATGATACTCCAAAGATCTGTAGTCGAAGCCACAAGAAATGTAAATTTATCAAGTTAAATAGCACTCAAAACCAGCAAATAAAATAATATATATATATATGAAAATAAATTACCAAAAAAAAAAAATAATAATAGTAATATATATAAATTTAAAAGGGAATTCCAAACCAATCAATATTTATAATTTATTTATTATTTAAATTTAAATAAATTTATTAAATATTATATAAAATGCACATTAAGCTTAAAGTTATTTATATTTGATTAAAATTAAGTTAACATTTAAGGATTAATTTAATTTAAACTCTTCAAATAGATATTTGCGTAACAATATTTTAATTTAAGCAATTGATTTGATTTTTATTTGTTTTTTTTAATTCTCTTTAGCATAATATTTAAGCCTTTAGCAATATGTGGGACTTAAGACAAATCTGCTGCTGTCGCAGTTATATGGCGAAGGGGGCGTGTCTTCCCCGGCCCGCCCCTAAATTTGAATAGAGTCGCCGCGACGGGGCCTTTTCAATTTACAAATAACATTTCGTTGTCAGCAAAGTTGAAGAAGAGAATTGTGTGTGTGTTTGTGTGTGTGTGTGTGGGGGAATAATGAGAGTCAGCTGAGCTCCGTTATCTATGCCAGTGCTTACGCAGCACGGCAAGGCCCGGGCTTCGTGGTCTATAGCAATGACCTAATAAATCCGTTTTATGTCTTGCCTTGGCGCCGCCCTCGACGTCGACGTTGACTGCGGCTGGCCGGAAATGCCGGCGGCTGCGGCACATTCGCTTCCTGCCACTTGGCGACCGCAACGGCGGCGGCGTCTTCCACACCCGCTCGATTCATATTCAAATTCGAATTGGGGGCGTCATTTATTGACTGCGCCATTAGCTGCACTAATGATCCATTCAGGCGCAACTGGAGCCAGCAAAAAGAAGCGAACCCATATTCAAATTCACTCCCTGTCTCACTCCCACACACAGACAAAAACACAAACACATCGGCATTGTCAATATGCTTAATGGATTTTCAAATATTTAAACAGCCCCGACAACCGAGCATGCGGTTGCCTTCGCTCCTGGCAGATCCTTACGCCTCCAGTCGCAAATGCATTAGGCACATTTGCGCATTTTATAAACACAAATAAATCAAATGTTATTTGTGCCAGAGAGTCTTACTTGCTTTTCTCCAGTGTAAGCTACTCCAAAAACCCAAAACTGAGCCATGCTTATTAAACATAACAGGAGCAAATATATTTGCTAATTGATCAGTTTGAAGCAGCTCAACAAGAATTTAGTTTAGTTTAGGCAGAACTTTGAGTAGAGATTTTAATTTGACCTGTATAAAAAGTGCAGGCTTTAATCTAAAACTTATGTATAGAAACTTGTCGAAAATATTACTAATATATTATTAATTTATTTATTTAATTTAGTTATTTAATTTATTTATTTAATTTATTTATTTAATTTATTTATTTAATTTATTTATTTAATTTAATTTTATATTATATTAATTATCTATTGAGCAATAAATCAGTTAGGAATTGATTTTAAAAAGAAAATTATTTTGCAATATTTAAAATTTATTGAAACTATTTATTTAAATATTAATATCAAATATTAAAAATATTAATAATAAATATACAAGTTATAAATATTTCATATTTAATTTTTCGATTTATTCGGATTGGATTATTGGGTATATTCATTTCGTTTCTAATTTTGTTACCAGGCCAAACATATAAAATTTAATTTCAAAAGATTTTTTTTCTTAAATAAATTAAAATAAAGGCATTTTTTTGTTAATTATGAAAGATAGATGATAGATTTATTTTGTAGAATAATCAAAAAATTCCACAAAGTTTTTCGATTATTCTCTTTCATCACTTTAATTATACTAGAATATATATTTGTAAGCATAGTGAATTATTTCGCAACAAATCAGTCAGAAAATTATTTTAAACTTAAAATTAATTCGACGTATTTAAAATTGATTGAAACTATTTAAAGCAGCAACGATTAACAATATTTATAAAGCTTTTCTTTTCCCAGCTGGCAACTTGAAGCTTGAGATGCCTTCTGGTACTGTTTTTGATTAGTTACCAACTGCAAATAAAACTGAGCTCAGCTGGCGGCGGCGCCCAACGAAAGCACTTGGGTTAACGGTGAACTCAGAAGGAGCTGAGTTCATAGTTCGCATTCGCACTCATATTTGCACTCGTAAGCGGCGCTTGTGACTTGCACGCATTGCGCGCTTGGAAAAGCAGAAAAATGTTTGCCTTGTCTTGCGGTGCGTTTTCCCAGTTTTCAGACTCGGTTTTCCCGTTCGCCGTTCGCCGTTTCCGCGCTGATGCCTGTCGGGGGCTATAATTGAAGCTCTTAGTTGTCGGATGCGGACGGAGGAAGGAGGCAGGAGGCAGGTGGCAGGAGGCAGGGGCAGGATGCATAAGGAAAGCAACAATCAAATAGCAGAGAGAGAGAGAAAACTGCAACTGAAATTACAACCCAGGGCGAAGGTGAAATTGCCTGAAATAAGATATAAGAGCCAAGATATAGCACGGCGAGTGGCCAGACAAGACAGCCAAGCTAAATAAGCCAAGCAAAATATGCTGAAGCAAATGTTGCTATAAATTGCTTGCAGCCAGGTGAAATTAATTGGAAAGATATTTCAGCTATTTTAGCTGCTGCCCCGAATACCTTTGGCAGAACCTGCTGCTGAAAACTTAATTACCACTATGCAAATAGTTGTGTTTATTTTTCACTCGCTATTCGCCATTCGTTCAGCTAATTAGTTCATATGTTCAACTCGCACACTTTAAATACAGAGTGGCAAATAAAAATGCACTAAATTATGTATACGCAATGTGGCACACATCACTCACAAATCGACATTTTATTGGTCCTTATTTGTTGGCAAGTGACTTTTAACACATCACTTGGCCAGGTCTGTGCACAAATCAATTCACTTTACTAATCAGGAAGGAACTTTGATTTAAGTGCCGGCCATTAAATTTCTTTTACATATTCATTTTATTTACATGGCTAATAAAATTAAGTCAATAATTCAGTTGTGACTAAAAGCTGTAAATGTAAAAGGTGTTTAAAGTAAGTCAAGCTGGAGTTTAGTTTCATTTTTTGATAAGTGCTATATAAGAAATGCCAGCAACTAATTCTGATTCTTAATAGAAAAGGCTAATTTAGCTAATTAAATTATCTTAGCAATCAATTTTTTTATCAATTGATTTTATGATTTTTTCTTTACAAATGCTTTCTAATAAAATCTTTCTTAAAAAATGCAATATTCAAAATAGCCTAACAATTAATGATTATTAATAACTCAATTATATTATTTTTTTTGAGATCTTCTTTAAGGCATTGTTTAAGCTCAACATACTTAAAATAAATATAATAAATAAAAAAAAAACCTAGCTAAAATTTATCTTAAGTTATTGTTATTCTATAAAGATTCGATTGCATTTATTATTTAAAATATTATATTTAAATCAACTTAAACTGCTTTAAAAAATATTTCCAACAAGCTCTTAATATTCGTCAAATCCTTCAGGATTTCTAATGACACCAAGGAATCAATTAATTTAAAAATATTTAAAATAACTAAAGTAAGCTTTTAAGCCCGAATTAAATGACGGCTGGCTAACTCGGCTAATATCTGCCGCAAGTTGCACTTTAGCATAAATGCTCGAAAATCGCTTTGATAAGCGATTGGATTTCAACTGCTCGCATATACATATATTGCGCATACGCCGTGTGCCACACACACACGTGAAACTCAACTTAATGCATTTTTCAACTAAAAGTGACTTCGATTAGCTGACTAAAAAATTCATTAAAAACTTTTAGCGAGCGACAGGCAAACCGACAGGCAGCTGAAGTTGGGGGTGGAGTTGGGGGCGGGGCTGAGTGGAAGTCTTGAGTCTGGTGGCTGCTCCCTAAGCAGCCGAGTTGAATATTTTATAAACTGTCGTTAGTGTCGTGTTCCGTGCCGTGCACGCAGCCAGCAGACTGGATTTTGCCAGCTCATACAATTTGTTGCAACAGCAGCAGCAACAGCAACAGAAAAGCAAAGGAAAATAACGTGAATGGGGAAAAATGAAAATGAAAACGAAAATCGTAGCGAGACTGCAAAATGGCTGCCGCGTGTTGATGGCGACGTCTGCGCCCGCAGGGAGAGCATCAACAACAACAACAACAACAATAATAAACGGAGGCGACGTGCGACGTGGCCTCGGCCTGGCCAAGATGGATGGCCAAAATATTTTTGGTGGGCGGTCAGCCAGTTGCACTTGTCAGCCGCCAGGTGGCAGGCCAGTTTCCAATTTCCCAAACTTGTGCCACGTTTGGAAATTACCAATGTATAAATCAATTTCATCAATTTTCGATATTCCCATTGGGCAACAACAACAGCAGCAAAAGGAAATCTGCTAAATTTGCTATATTAGAGGCCAACTTTTATGTGTTTATTTCTTTTTCATTTCTTGCTGATTTGGCTTAAGTAGAAAAAATAAAAAAAAATATTCACTTTTGTCGTGCAGCTGAGCTGAGCTTAAAAGTTGCATAGCTTGAACTTTATTCAAAGAGTGCACGGCAAATATATATTAAATATGTGAAGTGAGCAAAAGACAGGCGAAATGAGAGGCGGCATTTTAACCTTAAGTCTGCTGAGGATTAAATTATATATATAAATGCTGGCAGGTAGAAAATGTGCAGGTTTTTAATCTTTGGTTTGCATCAACGATACTTTTATTTAAGCTTTTAGTTGCTTATACTTATTCGATATGGATGATATTTTACAAATAATTAAGGTGTACTCTGATAAATTAAATAGCCAAGTTTGGTTGGAATATATTGAAATTTTTCTTACTAAAAATTATTTTTAGTGCGATTGTTCCTAGGGGAGCTATATGATATAGTTGTTCGATTTAATTTAAATTTTGCAGATTTGTTTAAATTATAGCAATTATCTTTTATGGTTAGTTAGCTTGGAATATCTTCAAACACAAAAAAGTTTTGCATACAAAAATCTATTTTACAATAAATTGTTTATATGGGAACTATATGATATAGTAGTCCGATAATAATTATTTTCCTCTGTTATGTAAGAAGCATAAATGGAATCTTGGTTGTCATTTTTTTTTCAAAATATCTCAAAAAATTAAAAAATTTCTCCATATGACAGCTATATGATATAGTAGTCCGATAATAATTATTTTTGGTTGATATGTTAGAAAAATGAAAAAAATCCAACTATCATTTTTATAAATATATTTTAAGAAACAAAAAAGTTGTCTATACAAAATCCTATTTTTCAACCGATTTTTCCTATGGGAGATATATGATATAGTCATTATATATTCATATTATTATGCAGATATATTCAAATTAAAGTGACTCTATTTATAGTAAAGTTTGGTTAAGAAAGCTTGCAAAACAAAAAAGTGGTTTATATAAAAACTTATTTTTATATTTAATAATCATAAGAATAAATATTTTGATAATTATAATAATTATATAAATATTCCAAAATATCGAAATAAAAAGTTGTTAAGCTGTTTAAATACAACCTTTAAATGCAATAAGTTGGTTAAGTTGCAAATGTTATTCTATAGATAATGTTGCATAGTAAATGTTATTCTATGGATGTTATTGGATTAGCGCAGGTTTCTGTGGCCAGTTCCAAAAGAGACGAAGAAGAAGAAGCCGCCACCTCATTTTGCCAGCTGAGTGAATGCGGACGAGTTGCTAAATGGATTTTGGGGACGAACATCAAACGGAACTTCTTGGCAAAGAACTGAAATTGTGTCTTAAGCTGGACTCAACATGCATTAGCAACACGCAGCCCCCTTCTCTGTGTGTGTGTGGGCGTGGCATAGCAAACAAAAAGCCGCTTTGGCCACGTTGTTGTTACAGTTGAATACATTCTGTGCAGAAGGCGAAAACAAAGCCGTTACACATGTGTCTAGATAATAACATTCCCTGAGCCCCCAGGTCGTCCCCAGTCCCCCCAACTTATTCCCAGTCCCAGTTTGGCAACAGCCTCTCGACAGGTGCGCACAATTTTGCAGTTGAATCTCGGCCAGTCTCTGCCATGTCACATTTTTGGCCCCTTTCAAACGTGCCCAGACAATGGCAGAAAAGGTCAACAACTAGTTGGTTGTGTGGGCATTAACCCATTCGACATGGCAGCGCCATCTGGCGGCCACTTTGGGGTCGTTTGGGGGAGGCTCCTCATCCTTTTCCCCCCACTCCTTGCCGGGTTGTTGCTGTTGGACAGCCGAAAGCTGTGTAAATAGCATTTAAATCCCAGGTATTCAATGGGCCCAAGTTAGTCACATTCAGCTCGTTAGATTTCCAGCTGAAGCTGAAGCTGGAGCTGAGCCGACGTTGGGTTAGCCTCATAAATAGATGCCAAATGGAATAGCCGTGTACTCTCGGCTCAAACAGTTGCCTAGCCTGTTATGCAGAACAAGTCAATTTGCCACATTTCCCCAGAAGCTCACAAATGACTTAGCTCATTTTAACTGGTGATTATTAAAAAAAAAAAGGAATGAAAAACTTAAATAATTAAGTGCTGCCAAAGAAAAATATTACTTTGCTGGATACGAGCTTAGCTTATTATAATAAATAATAAATAATAATCTTCTTTTCTTTAGTTACAGTGGTCAAAACAAGGCAATATTGTAGAGACTTTATATAAACTCTAATTATATAAATATAAATAATAAATACATATAAAATTAAAATAAATAAATAAAATAAATATATTTCATATTCGTTTTCCTAAATTCATGTAAATAAATCCTTGTCATACTATTTACTTATTATATGGGAAAAAAAATATTTGTTTTCATTGGATAGAGCCTTTATATAAATTCTAATTATAGACATATGTAAATAATTAAATATAAAATAATAATAAATTAAATAAATATATTTCATAATCATTTTTCTATAGGTAAACTCAGATTTACAAAACATATTCTCTTTTTAAGATTGTTTATATGTTTTCTTTTTATATAAAATGAGTAACTAACTAGTAATTTAAGTATTTTATTAGTATATATTAAAATATATTCAGTTGTGGTTCATAATTCTTAATATATATAAATAATAATATAAATATATAAATAAATATATAAAATATAATATAATAATACATAATAAACTAAAAGCTGTAAAGAACTAAAAAACGTATAAATCCAATTAAATTTTGAATTCAATTTTATTTACATAAAATTTTGTTTTTATTTATAACTTATTTAAAAATAAGTTAAAGACTGATTGACTTAAAGTTTGTAAAGAGTTTTAATCAATTTGGGAAGAATTTTCCACAACAAAGCCCTATTTCTTCATCTTATCATAACTTTATCTGCATGGTCCCCAAAGCTTCAAGCTGTGCTTTAATCAGCCAACTGACAGATGTCACTCAATAAACTGAAGCCCCTTTCTATAGTACATTGGTTTTTGGATAACGAATATTCTAAAATCCGTCGAAGTTTTTGTAGTCCGTTAAAACTATGAAACCTGTTGCCAGACTCTAATGAGAATTGGATTTTTCCTCTCGCCAGCGTCAAAGGTTAAGCCACAGTGCGACCGAAAGGAATTTACATATCATGGATCAAACACAACCCGAGCCTAGTTGCTGACGCAGTTTCAGAGGGGGTGGAAGGGGGGGAGGGGGAAGGGGGTGGGTTGAATGGGGGTGCCTGTGCCGAGCTGTTGGAAAAACAACACGCGTCTACATACATATGCATAAATTTCACGCACAACTGAATTGCGTTGGCTGATGTGGTATGTGTGTGTGTGTTAGGTGTGTGTGTGTGTTGGGTGTGGCTTGTGTGTGCAACGTTTGGAAATCTGCACAAAGGAGAGCACTGAAAAACCAACCGCAGGCAGAGAACGAGAAAGACAGTTAAATAGACAGGCTGACAGGCGTCGCTGGGCGTGCAGAATTGTGAAATGCCGTCATTAATCTTTATTTGCGACCGGCGAACGCGTGAATAATTTAGCTACCTAATAATAAATCATTGCAGCTGTGCATTAGTTGACTGTCGCTCATATGTGTGTGTACTTATCTGTGTGTGTGTGCGTGTTGTCCCTTGGCCCCCGCTCTTTATCTCCCAGCGGATGTGCCGAGTAACATGCTTAAATGCTTATCAAATTTAATGCGCCTCCACAAAACCTGATGAGCATTAATTAATTGCCAGCGCCCGACGACAAACTCCGATTTGAACAGCAGAAACAGATGCAGAAATTAAGATTTGACTCGCGCTTAAAGCACATCACAATTTATGTAATTATATATATTTTTTTTGGCCAGGGTGGTGAGCAGGTGGTTGCTTCTTCTTCTATTTGGGTTGTGGTTGAGCAAGTTGGGAATTTGGCTAAAATTTAATTTGCCTGAAATGTGCTCGAGGTCTCACACTTGGCTTAACATTGCGTATACGACGCGTTGGGCAAACAGCTGCGTGTTTGGCTGTGTTCCCAAAAGTAAATTCAACTGAAATTCTCTCAGTTAAAAGTTGTTATTAAAGAAATTTGCATAAACATTGAAAATAAACATAAAAAAATGACTATAAAATTTAGTTTAAGGTAGAGCTGAGAAAGGCGTTCAGTTTATGTTTATATTCAAAATATGTTAATGAAGTTTTTTAAGCAAAAATTAAGGCAAATTAAAAGCAAATTTTTGAATATTTAAATTTATTTACATATTTCCAAATTTGCATATTTATTATGGCCCATTTTATTAAATAAAAACATTTATTAATCAAAAGTAATTTGAAGTTAATTTATATTAAAGCATAGGTAAAATTTAATTATATTGAAGCAAAGCTAAGAAAAATTATAAAACAGCTTCAAATATTTAAATAAGTATTGCAAAATATACAGAAGGAAATACTGCTAAGATTCAAATAAGATTTGATTTCAATATTATTTCCTAATAGAAATTTTATTTGCTTGCGCCAAAAAGTATGCAACAAAAATTTAAAACATATTTTTCATAAATAACTTAAACAATATCTTAACTGAAACATTATTAACTATATTTAAATAATGATTTCCACCATATTTAAAGACACCATTTTTCAAAATAAATGTTTTTTTGTGCGAAAAGTGCGCATGAAAATTGATATCAATTAAAAGCTTGGCGAAATTGCGGTAAATATTATAATTTTCAGAATATCTCCAGTTAAATCCCGTTTCGAGTTGCTTGTCGTTGATTTGTGGGCGACTTCCCGTTGGGCATACGCGGCGTATGCGTGATAATCAGGGAATACAACACGTGCGTTTGGTTTTTTGGGCATGCCTTGGTTCAAATGCGAATAACTTTTGCATTTTAAAACTGCCGTCCAGAACAATCAGGCCACATTCATTCGCAAAATTTCAATACATGCAATGCGCACATAATTTGATTACAGGCCGAGCAATTCCAGCAGGAGCAGCAGCAAGTAAAAAGCCAAAACCCAAAAAGCCGAAAAATGTTTTGACACAAGACACAATTTAGCTGTGCTCGAAAAATGCATTTAGTTGTTGAATAAGAATTTTAATTAAACTATGCATAGGCCGACAACAAAATTATTTGCCCCCCCCAATAATATTCCCAAGTCAGGTGGTGCTTCAGGTGGTGCTTCAGGTGGTGCCATCATTTTTTTGGGAAAGTGTCAGGCGGCAAATACAATTAAATATTCAAATGCAGAATCAATAAATGGTTTGCAAATTTGTGATACAGCAATTTCCTCCTGCAGGCATTTATTGAGTTTCAGTTTTTGGTCATTTTCATTTTCATTTTCATTTTGCTTTTAATTTACCTTTTATTTGCACTCATAGAAACGCATAGCTGGGGTAGCATAAACTCAGAATGGGTAACATAAAAAATTAACAGAGGGCATCTGCTAGTCGTGCATGCTGCTGGTTTGCTTCAGCTTTTTTCCTGTTTGGCTCTTTGGTATTTTTAAATGCATGCAGCTCGTTGCAGTTGCATTGCGGTCAATTGCAGTGTCAAACTTGCAAATATTTTCAATTAAAGGCAGTTGCCTCTCACTCTTCTCTCTCTCCCTCACACCTCATTGGCTGTCTCTGTCGATCTTTGGTGCACTTGTGTCTCGATTTAATTGTGTATGCAGAATATGTAGTTGCGTTGTTTGCCGCACAAAGTGGGCGTGGTTAAACTTAAAATGCTGACATAAAGGCCATCAATGTTGTAATTCCCACACAGCTCAGCTCTGCATTTAAATTGCAGTTAAATAAAGTTAAACACGAACACTCGTGCACTCATAGAAAACCTATTTCGCATTTGCGGAATTAAGTGACATCAATATGCATGTTCAATAAATAAATAAAGGTTTTCTTAGTCCTACAAATTTTTGGCTAAGTGAATAAGAAAACAGATAAAAGCTGAATTTTGTGTCTAAAATAAATAAATAAATATTGAACAGTGTTTAGGAGCTTATTTAAATGCTCATAGCAAACAATTGAAATTGTTTTATGTATTTTATATATGCAAAATATGTATTTAAACTAAATTCCTAAAGAAACTTATTTGAATGTGGTTTTTATAAAAAAAATATTAATTCTTTAATAAATAAAATAAAATATAAAAAAATATTTCATATGACTAACTAAACTTAAACTTCTTCTTATGTCTAAATCAAATATATATATTTATTCTATATCACTTTTCTGCACCTAGAATGCAAATTTAAATATATATAAGACATGTTTTAAATAAACCTTTTCCTAGAATACTTTGTAGGGCCAAGTAAGTTATAATTATTACTATTATGAAGTAGTTATTTTTTATCTTTTGATTATTTTCACATTTATTTATATATATGTAGGTATGCAAAAAAGAATGCAAGTCTGCTTAAATCACTGTTAATATACACAAGAAATGTTTTAAAAAACACTTTTCTTTTTCCTGGAATAATTTTTAAGAGCAAGTAAGTATTAGTATATATATAATTATGCTTTATAGAATGCAAGTCAGCTTTAAGCATTGCATTAATAAACAATCTGTACGACATATATTTAATAAATCTTTAACCTAAGCCACAACTGCTTCTATTATGATCATAAGTTGCTATCTTTTTATCTATCGACTATTTTCCCATTTATTTATATAAGTATGTATTTAAAAAGAGTGAAAGTCAGCTTTAAGCACTGTTTAAGTATATATAAGATATGCTTTTAATAAACCTTTTCTCAAAATACTTCATAAGACAAAGTAAGCTACAAATATTTTTATTCTGATCATAAGTAGCTATTTTTTTTATCTATCGATTATTTTCCCTTTTATTTATATAAGTATCTACAAAACAAAAAAAAAAAGGATGCAAGTCAGCTTTAAGCACAATATGTTCGACATGTATTTAATAAACCTTTGGCTATTAAACTCGACAGTCGGTTCCACCCACTTGAGCCAGTCCGCAAGTGAAGTCTGTGTGCAACTTGCAGGGATTAGCTTCGTTTGTAGTTGGAATTGGAATTGGCCAGGGGATCAAAGTTGTCAGCTGCCACAATCCATCATCGTAATCAGCTGTATAAGTGTGTCTGTGTGTGTGTCTGTGTGTGTGTGTGTGTATTCAATACTGTCCGAGAATACCTGAATCATCCACTTAATTAAATATAGGGAGCTAAGCTGGCCCGTTGCCGTGGCGACCCAAATGAGGATTGTGACTTCAATTGGCTAAATATATAAGCAAGAATTGTTCTTGTTCTGTTCACATATGAAAGCACTTTGGATTTTAATTGAACATTATTGTGTTTTGCAAATTTACAAAGCCGAGTCGAGCTCATTGAATAATTATGCAACGATTGTCACAAGGCTCATCAATTACAGTAGGTTGGAGAGTTGACGATTCTGTTTATAATAAGCATAAATGTCATTAAATTATTTCTGCTAAATTGATATTTGCCAACTGAAGTGTATTTAAAGGTAAAGGGGGGAAAACAAAGGGAAAACTTGAGCAGAGTAGAGCATAGAAAATATAAATAAATAACTGAACTAGCTAAAGTTATTTTATACTATTTAATTAACTGTTAGTTTTTGCCAGCCTGTATAATTAATGCAGAGTAATTATTAATCAACAATTATAATCGAATATTTATTGATTCGCACAACAATACGAAACTAACTAACTGCCAACTAATTATGCAATGCATTCGCACCACAAAATGCACCACACACAAAACATGGCGCATAATTTAATTATATAACAATTTTTTTTTTTGTGGGCGCTGCCAGGGGGGCGTGGCAGTGCATAAGCTTTTGCTAAGCTGCAAAATATTTAATTAAATATTAAACTATAATTTTGTTAGACTATAACATGTAAAGTTTCAAGTTGTTGTCGGAGGCAGCTCACAAAAATTGTTAATGACATTTGCCAGCTGATGGGGGCGCCACCTAAAGGGGGCGTGGCAAAAGTTTTTCACCAGTAGCTGCATAAAAGTTTGGTGTGGCTTAGCGAGTGTGTGTTTTTGTGTGTGTGTTGTAATATGCACAAAAGCATAATTAAATACATAATGAACAGCGCTCAACAATATATACTATATACATATACATATATATATATTTATATACATATATGAGCATATCAAATTTTTGCATAATGTAAAAAGCTTTACAAAATTTGTTTAACTGCCAAACTATGCTGTGTATGTGTGTGTGCGTGTGTGTGTGTGTGCAGCTCATTATGACTAACTACAACAACAAGCTTTGTTTTTGTTGTTGTTTGCATATATGCAAATTTGCATTTAGTGAACTCGTGTTTTATGCACTTTTCTCCCTTTGTGGCAACGCCTCTTTCTCTTCCTCTTCTTCTTGTTGTTGTTGTTGTTGTTGTTGTTGATAGTCACTTGAAATGAGCCTGCGAACAATGGAAAAGCTGCACCTTTTGAGCCCCCAGCCAGCTTCTATGTCAGCCACACGAGCCGTGTTCACAAAACCTCCTGAGGTTAATTGCCTTGTTAAAGCCAAACTTGATTTTAATTATAATTGTTTAAATTTAAAAAAACTTGCAGTTAAAAAAAAATTATACATATATGTGTGTTTTAAAGCAGCTGGCGATTTTAAAAACAATTGTTAAATAAATGGCCAAGTATTTGAATGTTGAGCAATTGTATACCCTCTAAAAGTGAGATAAGTTTAGGTAAGAAATTAAATTATTTAAGGCAATTAAATAAAACTAAAAAGTATTGCCTATGGAGATAGTTTACCCATCTTTTATCGAATACATCATTCAAACTTTATTTGCCTTTGAACTGCTTAAAATAATCACATTATTATTTTTACAAGTACAGAATAAATTCAATCAACGATAAACTCTATAAACTTTCCTTAAGAAATTACTTAGAAATTATAGCCATATATAGTATATGAGATTCGAAACCTGATTCTCTTTCTGCAGTTGCATAAATGCCTAATATATGTATATATATTATAATGTATTTAAATAAATAGTTAAAGATAATTTTTAACTATTAAAGAATTGCCACGTTAATGAAGTAAGCTTAAGCTGATCTTTTTATAATTTAAAATCATTTTTAATAAAAGTTTTTTAGCATTTATAAGCTCTAAGCTATGTATGCCTAATCAATTAAAACTAAAAATTAATATTTAATTAAAGATTAAAATGAGATTAATATTGAATATTAAAGCATATATAAACAACATAAATATGTTTAGAGTCCTGCTCAAACAATCAATGGACAAAAAGACAAAATATATTTGAACAGTTTTTCATTAAGCCAAGTTCGTTTTGTATTAACTTTAGTTATTTGCAGAGCTAAAGTTTCAACTGAGTAAACATAATTAAACTGTAGAATGTGCCTCTGCTGAATACACATAGTTAAACCAGATATTTGATTACTGTAAAGGATAAATCTACTCATAGAAATTAATTCCCTTTCTCTGTTTGGATTTACTTTTAATACGAGGATATTTGTAGCATATGTTTTGCGGTTGCTTTGAAATCAGTTTGTGAGCGCAATTTAGCAACAATCTGATTTGCAGTGCTCACTAAATTACGATTTTAATGGCGCCACAGAAACAAACACACACACAGATGTGCTTGTGTGTGTGTGTGCTTGTGTGTGTGTTTCTATTGTCTTGCATACAAGTTGAACTAAGGTGGTTAGACGGTTGGGAAAGGGGCTCTCAAGTAGTTAGCACACATGTTTACAATAAACCAAAGCAGTCAACTTGAGCGCCAGCAAGCCAAATGGCAGCTGCGCAGCCCAGACACACACACACACACAAACACCCACACACAAACACACACACACACATATACACACACACACAGTCAGTCAGTTAGTCAAACGGCCGCTCGTTTCAATTTGTCAGTCATCAGCAGTGCCAACTGCAGTTAGTGGCTATGTGTCTGTGTGTGTGTGTCTGTGTGTGTTGGTGTGTGCCTTGTGTGTATGTGTGCTATTTGTATTGTGTGCATGTCAAAGTCATCGTGTTAACATTAATTAAATCTATGTATAGCCTCGCCTGGCCCTCAGTCTCTGATTTATTCATTCTGATTCGCATTTTTCACTGGACTCGTTTTTCTCCAATAGCAATTAAATATGCATTGCGTAAATATTTGTGCTTGACTTTTGTTCGAATTGGCAAATGTTTTTAGCGCTCATAAGTATGCAATGAATGCATATCGATGTCCTGCTAATCACAAATCACAATTTGAGTCAAGTAATAAATGAAGAATGCAATTTTGTTTATTTATTGCAGAGATTGTTCAAAAGTGATTTAATTGAGCTGCTTTTGTTTTTATTTGACTTGATTTATTATTTATTTAAATATGCATGTGGAAAGTAATATTACGCACACGTTTGAGTATATAAATTTAAATGAAGTTGACTTTAAAAGTGATTAGAATAATAATACAAGTTTCTGTGATAGCTTATATGGAATGTTATTAAGGCAAATTATTTGGATTTTAACTGCTTTATTTGCGCTATTTTTGAATTTATTTAAATTGCTTTTATATATATATATTTAATACATATTAATGTATTGAAGATTTCTCTTTAAGTTAAAGTTTTTGAATTCAAATGGAATTTTCTTTAAAATCATTTTAATAACATAACATAATAATAAAAAAAGATATTTATATTATCAGCTTCTTTGAAAGCTTTCCCTTTCACTTTATATTTTAAGTATCTCAACTCTTAATATTTATTAATATATATATTTTTACTATTTATATATACAAAATAAACTAATAAATAAATTACCCCAGGAAGATATTGAATTCTTTACTAATATATTTACTATATACAAAGCCTGTAATATTTAAAATTAAATACAGTAAATATGAAATTGTTGTCATTAATTGAATTACATAATTTTGCAATTATTTCTTATACAAAGGCTTTAGAAAAATATTTAATTGTGTGCTTTTCTCAATATAATTGTTTTCTCTGCTATTATATTATATTGCACCCAATTAATTTAATATATGTTCTATATTATTTTGATATCCTTTATTCCCTTTTATTATAAATGAATACCTTTTTCTACCAGCAAAGTCTACTAACTTTTTTTATTTCTGCTTTGTGATTTGATTTGATTTTCCAAACATTTTATATTAAGTGAACAGCCTCATTAAATTGATTGTTTTAACAACAACAAAATATGCACAGAAATTACTTAAATTTGCTGCTTTTTGATCTATGTCGCGTATATTCAACTTTATTATATATATGTATATATATATTCCTACTTTGATCTGGTGTTCTTTGTGCTTGTTCTCAGCTTGTGGGTCTTGTGCTCTCGGCTGGTAAATGCTTAATTAAAATGTGTGTGGGCGCTCAAAAGTATGCTATGCCCAGAGGCCACAGAAATGGCAGCAGCAGCAAACAGCAGCAGCAAACAGCAGCAAACAGCAGCAACAGCAGCAGCAGCCACACAAAAGGCATTTGTTTAATTATTTAAATTTAATTTCATGTCATATCAAATTAGTGCCACTCATTTTCACTCCGAGCACGTGAAACATGAAAGCCTAACAAACAAACACGCACACATGTGTGTGTGTGTATTGGTGCCAACAGCTTTTTTAACTCATTTCCATTACGTGAGAAGCCAAGCTGAGCTTATATATTTAAAAAAAAAAATAATAATTATTATTATTATTATTATTATTATGTGCGCGACTGTTAATGGGAGTGAAGGAGGAGAAATGCGTGTGCACACAGGTGTGTAATAGGCGTGTGTGTTTGCATGACTGCCTTCAATTGCATTTACACACACTCACACACACACACACACACACATAGACGGCGTCACGTAGCCACGTTGCATAATTGAATTAGCCAAACAACGCAACCCGGCGGCACTCGACAAAATGCCTCAAACAAAGGCTAATAATGCAATGCGAATGGCAGCCCAAAAGGATGGCGGCACCAGGTAATTGTATATGGCCAGGGGGCAATCACAGAATGGGGGGCGTGGCAGCTGCACAATGTACGCGACCCACACTAAAGAGTTGACTCCTTGGAAGGCGACCCTCTCATCCTGCGACAGGCTCAAGCAAACAGCAGGCGAAAAGTTGCCCGCTTTTATTTAAGCCACAATAAAAGTAATTTCCCATGGAACACAACTCTTTAAAGGGTATGCAGGCTTATGAATATTTTATATAAAATAAATACCTCATCACAAAAGCAAATGTTTTCTATATAAAAGTTTATATGTTCATTTAAAAGTAAGTGAATATTTTTTATTTGAATATGTTTAAACAGATTGTTTTATAACACAAATTAAAATTTAGTATAAACTATGAATTGCCAGAAAAAAGTATTTATTAATTTAAGCATGAGCGTATAAAAATATACTAATAATAAATATAAATAAAAAAATAAATGAAATGATAAAAATAAATAAAACTCAGCTTTTAGCTAAAACAAAACTTTATATACACATAGATATTAATATTAATATATATATAAAAAAAGTATTGTATTTATATATATATTTATATATTTATGGTATATTTTTAGTATTCTATATATAAAGTTATATTTTCAATTTACCCTTATTTAATAAACAAACACAGTCACATTTTATCATATTAATAAATTGCTAGTCGAATGCAATCAATTGATAAACATATTTATGACAATATTCTACAATATTTATGCACACATTATTCCTTCTCACACACACACACACCCACACACTCCCACACACAATAGGCAATTAAAAACAGGGATTTAGTTTTATGCCCCATGTTCGAATTTTACGACATAAATTATCCCAGGCCAAAAACCTTGTGAAATTAATTGCCATTGAGTTTTTAATTAACCTAAAACTAAAACAGCTCCTAAACGCAACGCGTAACTAATTTGTAGAGCTTTTCCCGCTTTCCCCCACCCCCCGCCGCTTTTCCCAATTCATTTGCCACGCGCCCCGTTTTGTATTAATAGCTCATAAATAAATTTTCCAAAAAGAAAACTTATTGCTTTATTTGCGCGCGAGAATTTTTTGTTTTTATTATACGTATGGCAAAAATTTGAACAAGCCGCATGGCAACAACAAGTACAACAACAACAACAACAAAGGCAGCGAGTAAATATGACTAGAGCAAATACAAGTGGGTGATTGGCTGGTGAATACCCTGTAACTAGGTTTGACTGATCGCAATTTTTGTTTGCTCTTTTCATTGAAAATAGGTTTTATTTAAGGCCTGTCCACTTATTTATTTTTTTTTCTTATTATTTTTATTTTTTATACAGCTTTTCTACTTAACGAGCGTTTTACAATGTTAAAAACATATCTTTTTATCTTTTTAGATGGGAAAAAATTTAAAATTTAAGTTCTCTTCTTGAGAAGGCTTAAGTATCAGAAGAAATATAATTATATACATATTTACAGACAAAGATGAAATTAACCACATGAATATAAGCCTTATTTATTTTTCAGCCTGTTACAAACCAGCCCACACTTTAAGCATACCCCATTTTTAGCATTTACAGGGTATCGCAAGTACACTAACATTGGCAATTTGTTCGCCGCACTAGGAAAAACACAAATTATCAAAACACCCGCAACTTTTCCAGCTGCCTTAAATCAGTTTAACTGGTTTTTACTCAATGCTTTCCCATTTTCCCCTATACATAAACAGATATACTATATGTATATATATATGTTTTTTTTTTGCTGATGTCATGCCGAACACTCAACTTTTACTGTTATTGTTGTGGCTCTTTTTGTTGTTGTTGTTGCATTTTATTGTTGGCCAAAACATTCGCTGTGCTGTCATTTATCGATTTTTATAGCGAACACACCTTACAGTAATCTCCCGCCCCCCAACCAGCCCCCCCCCCTTGTTGGCTATATCGTCGATATCTGTTTAATGGAGGCCTCTGTTTGATTTGTACGCATTAAATTGTAATCTGGTCAAGGTTTTTTTATCGCATTGCGATTATTGTGCGCCGAGCATCTTGTTTTGTTTATCATCTCATGTGTTTTTCCATTTTCCCACATTTTCCGCCTTCCACTTTTCGATATCCAATGAAAAAAAATTATGAAAAAAATTGTGGAATAAATATTTTTATTGATATTTTAAGCTGATGAGTAAGTTTTGGGGAATGCAAAGATCAAAAGATGCAAAGTAAAATGTTTTGTGTTTTCTTTTCGTAATTATTGCCATGAAAATCGCCTGGAAAAACACTTTTCGTTGCAACGATCAAAGACTGCGAATGCATTTGAAATTTAGGCAAAGCAAATATTTATTTGATTTTGAGAGGTGTTGCAAAAATGAGAAATTGATATTAAGGAGCTGATTTGAATCGAATTTTCAATTTAAAATACATCTATTTAAAATAGTGTTACCTAAAAATATAAAATGGGATCTTTGAAAAACTTTTTTATACTTCAGAAAATGTTTATTATAATAATCTAATTTAATTATACATCTTTTAAATTTCTTCTTTTTCATTTAGTACTATCTATTCTTTTCTATAAATAATAACTTTTCCTACAATACAAAGAGAAACAATTAAATGGTATATTCTTTCAATAAGACAATTCTTAATATGCTCAAGAAAAATCTTTAATCCCTATTTCCCAGATTTTAACCAACAATGATCAACTTTTTCTACCCGTTTTCATCTTGCTTAGAATTTCCCTGTTTTTTTCGAATTCTTTTGCACATAAAAATATTTTACTTTTCATTCAATTTTTTTCATCCCCCGTCCAAAAGTTATTCAATCAACTTTGAATAAATGCATATTCTATGAGCAAGTTTTTCCAATAGATATAAATTCCCTCGTTTCGATTTCACAGCTGAAATATTTAGTATAAAGAATGAAAAACACAAATTCAATTTTTGTTTTCTGCCGTTTTTCCGTTTTAATAACCTACTCCAAAGTTTCGTACGGAATCGTTCCAAAATACATTTGCACATTTATTCACATTTAAAAAAATAAATTCAATACATTTACAAGAATACAAGAATATATGTTTGTATGTATATATGTATGCATGTATATAAATATAAGTGTTGTGCGTGCGTGTGAGTGTGTGTGTGAGTGTGTGTGTATGTTGTTATATGCATTTGAATTTTTAGACAAATATTTCTTATTTCGAATGCATAAATGCGAAAAATATACGAATATATACAACACATACATAAACAATGTGTGTGTGTGTGTGTGTACATTTCGTATAAATCAACAATAGTTTCGTATCGAGTTTGGTTTTGTTGTTTGATGTTTCGTTTTACTCTAAATAAATAAATATTTTCTTCATTTTCTTTCCGCTTTGTTAACATGAATAAAAAATACAATTTTCCAACAGTGTTTTTCGGGCTTTTCTACCCGAAAACCTATGCGCTTTTCTCTTTTATACAAGAACGTAACATTTATATATATGTATATATGTGTATGTTTGTATTTATGTAGTATAGTTAGATATATATCAACAATTTGTATAAGGTAGCAAGTTTTAAGAGTTAACGTAATTAAATATTTATAAATGTATCGTAAACATAATCGTAGATCGTAAATGTAATAGTTCAAGTGTATCTCCATACAATATAGTTTATATATATATATATAGTAATAACAACAACAATTAGGGCTTTAGACATGGCACATACAGTTCAGATTCAAATTCAGATTCAGATCATTAAGTACTTATGGCTTATGCATTTGATTCTCATTTTTTTTTTTATTAAATATTCATATTTATGGTCCATTTATTAAACTCGATGGACCTACAAAATAAAATACAGCCACAAAAAGAAAAGGGTTTCTTTTTTTTCTGTAGCAATTTGGAAATTTAATTTCCAAGACAAACAAAATTTGTGTGTGTGTGTGTTTGTTGTGCACAACAAAAATACTCAGTATTATTGCTTTAAGGCTGTGCCAAGCCGCGAGTCTAGCCCCGTTTACTAAAGCTCTATGCAGCTCTATTTGGAGTAGACATTTATAGGCATTTAAAAGTGGACCACTTGGACAAAGTTCTGTTAACCATAAACCAGTCAAAAAAATCAACAAAACAAACAAAGTTCCAATACTCGTTCACAGTGTAAAGATAGATAGTAAAGCTTAGATTTGAGAAAGGGTCTTAAGCCAGGAACTAGCGCCAAACAAGTTTGAAAGATTCTTTGAGGTGGTAATCAGTAATGAAACTGCTTTAGAATTGAGGGATATATATAGTATAAAGAAGATATATAGTATATATACCAAGTTTGTTTACAGGATCTTTAGATAAGCGCAAAGGCGAAAAGTCTAAGTATTTAGCTTTAAAACTGCTTGAGATACGTAGATTAAAGCGATTTGCCACGCCCACAGAGGGAGTATTTAAAAAGTATTTTTGGCTTATATAAAGCATGTCTAAGAGAAAACATGTTGAAAATTTCAAGTCTCCAGCTTCAATTGAAACGATTATAACAAGATTCTTGTGAAGAGACAAACTTTTAACTTTTCACTTTTCACTTTGCGAACGAGTAAACGGAGCAAAAAAGTCGCTCAATCCTTCTTGTTGAGAAAGTGAAGGACATAGTGAAGGACCAGATCGTAGCAGTACTTGTACTCAGTCATGTTCTCGACGAGCTGTGGACGGTGTCGACGGACGGTCTTGACGGCCTGGAAGACATCGACCTCGCCGTGCTGAATGACCTGCTCGATGCACGCGTTGGCGGCACAATAGACGCCGGCCCGGCTGCGGCCGTCGGGCGAGACAATGCAAACTGGGCCGTAGTCGACCTTGTTGCGCCAGATCTCGACCATGTTCATCAGGTAGACCAGAGAGTTGGTCGAACTGGGCACCTTGTGGCCCATGGGCCAGCAGGTTAGCTGAAAGAGCTGGACGGTCCTGGTGGGCGCCTTGACGCCGGCCATCATCTCGGTGAGCGAGACGATCTTCTTGTTGATCTTGAACTCCCATTGCTTGATGTTCGTATAGCTCTTGGACATGACGTAGTGCACGGTGAAGACAGGTCCGTATTTCTCCATTTTGGACTTGTTTGGCCAGAAGGAGGGATACTGCTGTGACTGGGAGGGCGGCTGGCAGAGGACAACAACTGCGGAGCACTCGTGATCGTAGACCAGCGACCAGAACTCACCCAGGGTGTGCTTCATGGGCCACTCGGTGACAATGTATTCGCGCGGCTTGGTATACCCGTCCACAAACACCGAGTTGATGTAGTCGGTGAACGCGTTGCCCTGAAAACTGGTCAAATACGGACGAAAGTTGTCCGGCGGCACGCAAAGGACATCGCGATTCTTCTCCCGATTGTCCGCCCGATGGCCGCCGGCGCAGTCGCCGATAGTGAAGCGAGGCGTCTGTTTGCAGATCTGATCGTATTCCGATTGGTATTCGTTCATTTTGGTGCCGGAGTTGCGGCGCGCTTTCGCCTTGAGGCGATCGGACAGCTCGGAGACGGGAAACCAGGTCTTGCCGCAAATGATGTGCTCCTCGAGCGTATCGTAGATGAACTTGTACTGTTCCACGTTCTCGACGAGACCCTTGCGCGACTGGCGCAGCTTCTTCAGGTAGCCGAACACATTGAAGGACTCCTCCTCCTCGGCCAGCTCCAGATTGGCATCGATCGACATATAGACGCCGGAACGACCGCCGCCATCGCTGCAGTGCACCAGAATTGGACCGCGCATGTCGACGTCATCGTCGTCGCGGATAATGTTGCCGACGACGAGGCGAACGCGTCGCCGGAACTCGAGCAGCGCATTGGAGAAAGGACACGAGTGCGAATACCATTCCGTGTAGTGGAACTGCAGGATTAAACGTTCGTCGGTCACTTCGCCCTGTTCGCTCTTCTTGTAGAGGCGAAAGGTGCGTATGTGGAAATTGGCCAGTTGCTCCTCGCGCACAATATTGATGTGTATGTCGCCGTAGGTCTCGTGGACCTCCATGTTGGGCGGCCAGTACTGCACGCACATGACCTTGGCAAAGTCAAAGGTCTTGGTCAGCATGACAATGGCGCTGATGTTCTCCTGCCAGACCATGCGCCAATAGGCGTTCACGGTCTCCTCGACAGGACCCTGGGTCACAATGTACGCGTTCGGCTTGAGCAGGCTGTCCACATAGGAGGCATTCACGTAGTCGGAGTCGGGCGTGCCGGGCAGCTTTTGCAGCACAACGCGATTGTAGTCGTATGGAATGCACTTGGGATTCTGGTTCTTCTCCTGATTGTTCTTCTTGAGCGCATGCCGACAGGTGTTCGTCTCCACCTTGGCGGCCGTCTGAAACTCCAGCTTGTACAGCACGGGAAACTTGCGACGCGACACGCACAACTTAAGAAAATGACGCACATCGATCGGACTATTCGGTATGGTCTTCGACAGCGAATTGTTTTCGTCCCGCGCCTCCAGCTTGATGCGTTCGAACGACAACAAACCGCTATTCAACATGCTCAGCTTGAGCGTGTTCGGTATGAAGACGATGCCGCGACTCTTCGGCTGCTGTCGCTCGACGTCGTCGTACCTCGCGGATGACCTCGACCTGTGTTTGCTCTGTTTGCCATTCTGCTTTGTCGATGTTGTTGTTGTTGTTGTTGTTGTTGTTGTATTTGCTGTTGTTGCTGTCGCTGCTGCTGTCATGGCTGTGTTGCTGCTGCTGTCGCCGCCGCTGTCCGCTGCCGCTGCCGCCGACTCTGTCGACGCCGCTGCTGCTAGTTGCTGCTGTGTTGTCATCATCAATCAGTGTGTGCAAGTGTGTGTGTGTGTTCGAGTGTGTGTGTGTGTGTGCGTGTGTCGATTTGGTTGTGCGTCGTTCGTTGCGTTTGGAGGAGGAAGTAACCGATTAGTATTTGTTCACTTGGCTCGGCATTTTCATTTTGGGATTAGTAGCAGTAGCTTTTTAGTTGGCATTGCATATGTTTCAGAAACGTTTTCCTTACGAATCAGCTTGTTAGTAAATATGTATGTGTGAGTGTGTATTTGTTCACCTTTTAATGCGTCGCGCTAAACGGAATTTGTTATAAATAAATATAATGCACACCGTGTATATTTTGTTGGCTAATTTTTTCTAGTCGTTTAGCTGAGTTTTTACTTATTTATTTTGCTTATTTTTAATTTCTTTTTTTTTGCCTTTTTTCCTATTTCGTTTGTTCCCTCTTCGTTCACTGCGCGCGACTGTTGCCTGGCGTGTGCTTCGTGTCTCTGTCTCTACCACTTGAACAGCTGCCGTCGACAACTGTGCGGCGATGTTTTTGCGCTTTCACCTCACCACAGCCACACAGGCAGCAGGCAGTCAGAGCGGTTAAGCGAGGGGAATAGTGGGAGGGAGAGAGAGAGCGCGGCTGGTTGGTAACATTTTCACCATGGCACATGTGACTGGCGCTTCGTGGGTGCGTGGCGGGTATTTATAGCCATGCGGGTGGAACGGCACGTTAAGTGGGGAACAGTGGGATCAGAACACGAAAAGAGCTTAATATGTGCTACAATATAATATTTATTTATTATACACATAAATTACTTAGCATTGTTTCTTTTGCGTAATATTATTTCTAGGTATATTTTCTATACATGTTCTTTTAAAATATCCTTTATTTATACATGCTTTTGATTATATTAGTGTCAACAAATATTTATTTAATTTAAATGCTTTCTTTGTTTATTCTTTCCTTTTCATTTATGACTCTTTATTTTTAGATTTATATGTCCTGTTTTGTATTTTTTTAATCCTTTCCTAAGCTTTATCAATCAAGCAATTGTATTATATATTATATATATTATACCATATTCCATATTTCCCATTCCATATTCCACTTCCGTTCGATTAATAATCACACTGTGCAATTCACCTTATAGTATGAATGAAAATTTCGATTTTCCCATTGCACGCTCATTTCGTCGCAGCGAAAAATTTCCACTTACCACACAGGCGATTTCGCCCTGTTTTTCTCTCTCTCTCTTCGACTCTCTCTGGACGCATGCGCTTTTCACGCTTTTCACTTTTCATTACGTATTTGTGTTTTCGCCCATTTGTTTTTGGGATGTGTAATTGAAAATTCCGTTATTTAAATGAGGAAGTGACGTTGATTGTTGTTGATTTTCTTTTTGATTATTCGCCAATTCTCAATTTCCATTTCCATATTTAATTGGCAGGCCGCACATTATGATTTATATGCCCTACCCAACCCCCAACCGATTTTGTTTAATGACTGCAGTAAATGTATAAACAAACATTTCCTGTTATGGTCAGCTGTGCGATTTTTCATTGTTGTTGTTGTTGTTGTTGTTATTGTTGTTTCGTGTGTGCATTTTCAGAATTTTCACGTTCACACATTTAATTTCCGTATGCAACGCCTCTAAATAGCATTTGGCAGCAGACCACGAGCCAAAGAGGAAGCGCAAAGCGAAGAACAAACAACAAAAGCAACAACAACAAGTGATCGTAATCATGTTTGATCATCATTACGATCATGATCGTTCTGTTGGAAGTGGTTGGCGCTCGAGGTAATTTCGAATTTCGAAATAATTACACGAGCGTGTGTCAAAGAATTCTTGAATGTAAACAAATCTTTATTGTGTATACACACAATGGGCCCTGGCAATCAAATAATGACTCAAAAAAATATATTTATATATACATATACTATTCGAAACGAAGGCCAATGCACACAGAATTCTACATGTTTGCAATTTGATGCCCTCAATTGATAAACACAAATGAATTTACAAATTCAGCAATTTTCTTTCGTAGAATTTGAAAAATTCTTTTTAATAATTCAATAAAGATTTGAAGGGTAATTGGAAATTAATGATAATCGATTATATACGTATTTAAGATTTTTTTTTGGGGTATCTGTTCAATGATTCTATAATTGTGGCTGCAGCAAATATCTTAAGATTTTGGAGAATTATAAAATTTGCCATTCGCTTTATAAATAATAAAAATGTATAAAATTTTTCATTTTGTAAGAATTTCTGTATTTATTTGAAACTGAAATGAAAAAAAAAATGAAAAATCAAATGCACAAAATAAAATAGGCACATTTAAAATAAATCAGCATATAATAGTTTAAAAGAATTGTGTATACAAATTTTAAAATTTTCTTTGTATATAATTGAAAATTGAGGCAAGTAAAAACCAAGATCAAGTGAAAGGTTTTTGCCTTGATTTTTTTTCAGTAATTTTGTTGTTGTTATCTGTTTAAATCAAATACGATATACGATGAAAATATATATTTTTCGGGCTGTTAAAAATTGTTGTATGATGTCTTTCAGCTCAAAGCAATTAAAATGCCCTTATGTTTATATAAATATTGTAACAAAGGGGCAGAAGATGACTTCAGAGAAGCATCCTTGACATCCTTTTAAGAAGCCGCCTACAGTTGTAAACAAAATTTCACTCCAAACAAAGAATGATTGATCGATATTTATTTGGTTAATAACAAAGTATACAAAAAGATACAAAAATTATTTAAGCAATAAATCAGAGAAACAGGCAATGAACAAAGTCAAGGATACTCTGTACAAGAAAAAAAGTGAGCAAAAATATAAGAGAAGAGATGAGTAAAATAAAAAATAAATGAAATATTTTGAATAGGTATAAAGACAAAAGTTTGTAGAGCAACATTTAAATTATAATTTTATTTAAAAAAATGTTTTTAGTATGTATAAAAATAATCAGTATTAATTAAAAAAATCGAAGTATAAATACAATATGAGAAACAATTGAAATATAAATGATTGATGGGCACAAAGAATATTTTCAAATTCGTCACATATTTATTTAAAAATTCCCTTATTAAACAATTTAATTTGTAGTTCAACAAACATATGATAAACTCATTTAGGTTAAATATAAAAAAAAAATGTAAATAGCACTTGAAGGTGAACCCACAATTTGGCTGGTCGAGGAAGCGTAGTTAATTTAAGATATTTGCGTACCTTCAGCCGGGCAGGACACGCCAGCAGGACGATAAGCCGTCGTTAAGCCGCGTGGCTCTGGCAAATTGCTGTAGCCACCTAATTTGAGAGAGCTGTTGACCCATTAGAGGCACACAAAGCGTGGCGCCTCTTCACGCAGCTCAAGCACTTAAATGTGCCACCCCCAAACACACACACACACACACACACACACACACACACAAACAGACACACACGCACATTTATGAGTAAGCCAACAAAGCGTTGACTGCGGTTGACCGCAGCTTGCAAGGGGAGGAGGTCGCAGGACTAAGGACGCATCCTTAGCGCCACAAAATCCGCATGTAAGCCACAAGAGACTAGGCCCAAAACCGAACCGAACCCAACTGAAACGGTTCGTTTGGTTCGGCCCATTCGACTAATTAGCATTAAATCAGCTGTAAGCGAACGAGGAGAATATCTTCCCCCTCCCCCTTCCCCACACCTGTTTGATTGGAAGGATATTTTATATATATATATGGCTAGCAGTCTACTTACCTTGCCGAACAGGGTCAAGCCGCCGTGCTTCATGTTGAAGGTCGGCGCGTCCGCGTAGCTGGAGTCGGCCCACGGCGTGTGGCACGTCGAGGTGAGCGTCATGTAGCGCACACCAATCGCGTACAGGGTACGCAGCACGGCGAGCGACCCGCCCAGCGAATGGCCGCCCTCGACGCCGGTCAGCGAGCAAAGTTGTTGGTTCTTGTGCGCATCGATGATATCTGGAAAGAGAAGCAGTTAAAGAAGTTCAGAAAAGGGGAAGCTAAAAATGTTGGACATGTTGCAGTTGCAACTGTTGTTGTTGCAGCTAACAGCAATTTAAGTAGGACTCAACATGTGTGTAATAAAATAAATAGATATTTATTTAAAATATACATATTATATATATTTTAATTTTCTTATATATGTTCAATTAAATATAAAAATATTGTTTATTTAATTAAGAACAACTTTTTATTAAGCTCCCGCATATAAACTAAAGTCACAGCTGAGTCAACAAAGCGAATTTCCATCCCCTAATAGTCACAATTATCTTATTAAAACTGGGCTTTAATATTGTAAAAAATTTGTTTAAAAAAATTGTTAAAAAAAATTAACTAAAATTAAACCTCAGCAGGCGTCTAATAGAGTCTGGAAAGTAGCTTATCTTGCAATTGTGCTCAAGTACAATACAAAAAAATATTATAATTTTTAAAAAAGAAAGTAATGAAAATCGGAAGAATAAATACAATATTTTATTTAAATATTAATAATATTTTAGACCTTTAATTTTCGTCAAAGTTCATAGTACACCTCATACAAAAGACACCTATTACAATTAGTTTAGTATAACCAATTTAAAAATACATTTTCATAAAATCTTAACCTTGATCGAAAAACAAGCAAAGATATTCAGGAAATGATTTGTAATTTTTAGCTATGCAATATAATTAAATATTAAATTAAAAATAATACACGTAAAAAATTAGTGCCAAATCTCTAAGAAATTTTGAGTGATATTTTAAAGAACACACACATTATTAAATTTTAAAAAGAAAATAAATTAATAATAAGAAAATAAATTAATAATAAAAAAAGTGCAAACAATAAAGTTTTTATATACGCTCAAAAATAAATTCTAATTTTTAACATTTAACATAAAACCAAATGAAATGAGAAATATAATATAAAATTTAAATATAGAACATGATAGTCTGGCATGTTAATACAAAATCTGTCTGTTAACTTTTAGCTTTTTTTAAATAAATAACTAAAAACGTTGTTCAGAATATAATTCCCGTTTGTTGAGCAGTGTATAAAAAAGGGGGAATTTCAACTCGCGTCCATCTGCAGTTGAAAATAACAATTTGAGCTTAAACTTGCATTGTTTTTGGGGCCAAAGTGGAAAACAAAACGTGGCATAAGTAAGAATTGTTTTAGTTGTTGTTTTTTGTTGTTGTTAGTTGTTGCCGTCATTTGCTTTGCTGCCCCGTTGAGCTCTCTGTTCATTGTGGTCTCAAATCCGTCCGTCTGTCCTTCCGTCCGTCTGTCTGTCTGTCTTCTGGTCTGTCAGTTTATCCGAACATGGCATTTGTGCTATGCTATGCAATATTTACGCTTGTCTTGGCCAGCAGCTTTGATCTCCTTCATGATGTTCCATTTCGTTTGGTTTTTGTTGCCAAGCACTTGTCAAAATACTTGCTCATTGTTCATTGTTTTATATATATAAATATTTTTTATATTTATTTTCTTCACATTTTTTTTAGTTTTTGTTTTTAGCCAGCAAGTTGAGCAATGTTTGCATAAAGTTGTTATACAAGTTGTATTTACTTTTTTTTTTTGAAGTTTTTGAGTGGCATGTGAAACTCTTCGCCTGGTTGGGCAAACTTTCTAATGACATTGCCAGAAAGAGAGAAGAGTCATTAAGCTTTTCTTTTGGCTCGCATTGAATGCATTCCGAGGACAAGCAAAGCAACCAATTAATTGCGGCTCAACGCATAAAAAGAAAATGTATTTTCGTCTGAGGGAGCACACTTTTTAAACTATTCAATAAATTGGTTAAAAGTTGAAGTTGGCCTTAATAGAAGAGAAAAATAAAACATTTAAATTTGGAAGCCTTTATTTTTAGTAAATTTTAATCAATAAGAAATTCAGACAGAGTGTTAAAAAATTAAAAGTAGTTTAAAAAAGAAAAAAAAAGAAATTAAGAAGGAAACAACAGATATTAAAAAGGAAGAAAATAAAAATTAAAAAAAATAATTGGTAAAAATCAGTTTCATGTAAAAAGTTTAAGCCAAAAGAGATTTTTGAAAATAGATTTTTATATAGCTAAAATAAATCTATAAATGCAAAAAATAAAGTTCCAATTAGGCTTATCCTTCAATGTTTTGTTTTCGATATTAACTTAAATTCAGCCAACTCTGCATTGTGCATAACAAAAGGGCTGCAATCAAATTTAAGTTATTGCACACACAAATATAAATTTCTGGTCGAACGATTTTCACAATTGCTGCTGATTAAAATGCGTATCCTGGCAGTCCTTGGGAAACGCAAACGATTCAATAATTTGTCGCTGCATTCAAATCAAGCATTGTAATAACATCTCAAATGCCACACACAGGGAAAACGAGTCAATAAATTGCCACAAAAGGAAAGCAGAGAGTCAACCTGGAGGGTCCTTGCAGGGCAATAAGTAAATAAGCTGCGTAAAATCAAAAGGTAGCTGCAAGAAGTTGCTGCAGGATGTTGCTGCTGCTGCTGCTGCTGCTATTGTTATGGTCGTAAGGAGCTGCCGCAAAACCTGCTCGATGTCGTCGTTGTCGTAAACCCCTAAAATATGGAGCAAATAAACAAATACTATTCCAGCCAGGACCCTTTGCAGCAGCACTAAAATGCGCCACGTGAGCTGAAAGTTCAATTTTTGCCCATTTTCTTTTTCCCTTTTATTTTGCAGCTGAAGCTGAAGTCGAGTCCGGCTTGTAATTGTCTGTGGCTGTGGGCCCCGATACGTCTAATGTATAATATATGGGGCCATGTATCGCTTGCCAGTCCGGGGCCAATAGAAAGAATGTCCTCCCAGCACAAATCCCTAACCAAAAATGCCACTTGACGCAATAAACCAAAATGTAGCTCCACAAAAATGTGCCAAGTTTGCCCAAACACACAACTTTAATACCCTAACTGAAGTGTGAACCCTGAGGGGGGTTTAAGTTGTTTTAAATGGAGAGTTTTATTACTGATTGCTTTTAAACTGTATTTTTTATAAGTTTAGCTTTAGTTAGGGTTTTTTGAATGGAGTGTGGGCTGCCTTGGATAACTTTTTATAGGCTACTTTCTATTTAATTCAGTTTAATGATCCGAAAAGATTTAGTTATGTATAAATATATAAACACATAGATAAAAATATATAGACATATAGTTGTATAACTTTGTGAAAGTTGAAAGCTAATTTAAAGTTTTTACATATATATATATATATATAACTTAAACTCAAAAAAAAAGCTGCCTAAAATAAAACACATACATATTAAAAAAAATAATTATATTTAAATTAAATATATTAATTAATTTAAGTTTCTATAGAGCCTTTTAGGTATTCATATTATTAAAACTAAGTTAAAATTGAAAGCTCACATTTTTCATATTAATATAACTAAGTTAAAGTTGGGAACTTTTTTAAAATTATTAAAAAAATCAAAATAAAATTTAAAAAAGTTTAAAAATTGCAAATAGTCCCAAAATATTTTCTAAAATTAAACTTTTTTTTTACTTCAGCAAGTTTCCTTTAAAAGCACATAGGACTCTCAGTTAGGGCATGTGAAATGTCAAATCGAATGCAATTTTTGGTCTCAGTAACCACTCGAGTGCTCGAGGTGAGCTCAGTGTAAATTGAAGTTTACACATTTCGAAGGTGGAAATTGAAAATTGCGAATGAAAAGCATTCGCACATCGACACTGTGAAAATGCAAAGTAGCAGGCGAAACAAGGAAAAGCGGGAAAACGTGGGAAAAAGCTCAGCCATAGAGTTTCCTATTTATTGTGTTTATGCAACGCGATGGAGAAGCTCATTTGAGCTCTGTTGCAAGCAGCCAGGACTCGCAAGGACTCACGTGTATTGTGCAGGGATTGAGAACTAGGCGTCGCTCGCTGACTGACTGACTGACATGGCCTGTCAGTTGTCAGTGTCGTGTTTCGGTTCGTTAGCTTTGCATTTTTACAATCACTTTGCCAGCTCACAATTCTCGCCAAGAAGCATGGATAAAGCGGGGTTGAGGGTAGGCGGCTGCCACGCCCCTTCTGCACTCAATGGTCACTTGCACTCGCATTTTTATTTACACGACCGAATTTATTTCGTGTACTTCAAATAAAATGTTGGTTTTTATTTTATGCAACAGCAGCTGCTGCAAATTTCTGTCAGACTAAAGGGTGAAGCGGGGAGGACGGGGTAAGGGGGGTATCCCTGGTTTGGCCCTGGTCTCTGGGGGCTTAAACATGTGCTTGAACCTTTGACTGAGTCTGCTCAAATTGCTCAACTGTCGAATCGTTCAGTTTGCGTTCGCCGCAAGTTTTTATTTGATGAAATTCAGCACTTTTGTGTGCCCAGAATATTTCCGCTTAAACTTTATTTGCAAGCTGGCAAGTTATATATTGATTTTGTATAATTTACCTAGAAGTGTATTTATAAATCAATTTTTAAACAAGATGTCGAGTGTTAAAAGTTAGGTTTAGTAAAAGAAATTTTTAATATTTAATTTAATTAGAGACTCTTACTGAGAAGTTTTTGTTAGCTTCCTCAATTTAAGAACTGAAATTAATAATGATTTATAAAAGCCTAAAAATTGCCATTCTATTTATTTTAAATTGTATGTGTATTTTATTTAAATATATAAATTATGTCTATTTATTTATAATTATATCTATTTATATATATTTATTTCGATTATTAAATAATTATTATATGTATATATATTTATTTCGATTACTAAATAAAGAATATATTTTATATACGAATTATATTATAATATATTATGTATATATAGCTATAGTCTCATTTATGTTTTTATTATATTATTATTTTATTTATTAGGTTTTATAATGCTCAAACTGTTTGTCTAAGATCATGCAAATAATACAGATAAAAAAAAATAGATAAAATCACATCAAACCCAATAGACTATAAAATTAACTTCTGTTATCTGCTCTTTATCAAATCTAAACCAAGTAAATTTTCCACTTTTCATTTACCAACAAGTCCATGTTTAATAATCTCTCAAACCTTGCCCAATTTGGCCATGCTTCAAATTAATTTCATCCCCAGTTTAACTTCTCGTCAATTGCAAGCATTTAATGCATTTGCAGAACGCATTGAATCGAGTTGAAGCCAGACTTGTTTTCGATTAACACAGACGTTAATCCCTTTTCAACGGAACCCTTTTGGCAAATATCTTTCTCGATTTGGCAATTTTTCTGCTTTCAGCTTCAACAGCACTCAGATCGAGTGGAGTGAAGAGTTTCTGTGCTGTGCATAAGTTGGGCAATTAAAAAAATGTGCATGCTGTATATCCATAAATTCTAACAGGATTTTTTGCAGAATTTTCCTTTGGGGCAGCTGCAGCTGCAGCTGCAACTGCAACTGTGGCACGTAAAGTAAACAGTTTTAGAGTTCAAAGCAATTTAAACAGCTGCGGTTCGGTTTTCTTATCACCATTTTAGCAGCAGTTGCTGTAAGTAGTACCGTTATTTTTTTGGGGCATGCATTTCCGCTCGTAAATTTGTTGCTGCAGAAAAGTTTTCCTGTGCATGATTTTTATGGCCATGTGATTTATTGACATTTCCATTAACGGCTGCATAAATGTTTCAACGCGAAATGCCGGAAGCGATTTCTTGTTTGTTTCGCCGCGGTTTTCCTTTTAGAGCAGCCACCAAAAAAAAAATGAAATAATAACAAGCAAAGCAAACAAAATGCAAAAAAAAAATATAATTGGTTAGCTCGACTAGGCAAATACTCTGTAGGCAGATCTTTGGAATTTTATATAAAATATCTTTGTTTATTTTTCCATTATATTTTAAGCTGATCTTATGTTTACATATCTCTTAAATATAAATCCATAGTTAACTTCATATTTTTCTGCCTGGCTTGCCCCACTTTAACCCACTTTAAATATCTACAGGGTATCTGGCAAGAACACTAAAAGATTGCCAACGCGTATGGCAGCAAATCAAAATGCAAAACGGAAAACAAAACTAACAAAAAAAGAAGTAACAACTCGAACATAAGTCAAAGCTCGCAGTTGCCGTTTGCAGCGCCCTCTTGCGGCAGGCGGCAGGCGGCCGCTCGCTGTTAACTAGGTGAGTGCTGGAGCGGAGTGTATCAAAGGGAAATGGCGCAAAAATATGGCACGCGGTAAGCAGTTGACTCAAGTGCGGCTCCAAAAACCCAAATGCAACCCAGCAACAACTGCCATCTCTTTCTACTCCCCCTCTCACTCACTCTCTCTCTTCATTTTCTTTTTTGGTTGCCAGCCAGAATACTTTTGCAAAGTTTCCGGCATAGCCGGCAAATTGAATGCGTGGGCCGCAAACAGCGAAGAATTCCAGCAGCAGCTAAAACTTTTAGCGCGCTTACGCGGCGTATGTGTGATATTTGGCAAATATACTCACCCTGCGCCGATGTGCACGTGGTTAGCTGCGGCGAATATCGATCGGTTAGTCTCTTGATCACATCAATCTGTTCGAGTGTCAGCTGCACAGCGTCGCGATGTTGCGCCTCGCAGGGCACATAGGCAGCCCAGAACTGAAAGAGATATTTAGATAAAATAATTAAATAAAATATAAAAAATCTTATAAAAAAAGAGTTTTTAAGTTGCTGTTCAGGTTTTCTCTATTTAATTCCGTTTATATATATTTTTTTATAGTGTTTTAAGTAACTTTATGTTCCGGTTTTTTCTAATTAATTCCTTTATATATTTTTTTACAGTGTTTTAAGTAACTTTATATCAAGTATACGACACAAATAGACTTTTAAATACACCACCTAAAAATTCGACTCACTCATTTAGAAAGTTGAAGTATTAAGATAAAATAATTAAATAAAGTATAAAAAATCTTATAAAAAAAGAAGAGTTTTTTAAGTTGCTGTTCAGGTTTATTTTACTAAATTTTGTTTATATTTTTATTGCTCAATATATGTTCTGATAAGTAACTTTATATCAAGTATACGACACAAATTGAATTTTAAATACACCACCTAAAAATTCTTCTTAGTCATTTAGAAAGTTTAAGTAATTAAATAAAATATTAAAAATCTTATATAAAAATGAAGAGTTTTTTAAGTTGCGTTTCAGGTTTATTTTACTAAATTTTGTTTATATTTTTATTGCTTATTTTATGTTCTGATAAGTAACTTTATATCAAGTATACGACACAAATACACCACCTAAAAATTCTTCTCACTCATTTAGAAAGTTAAAGTATTTAAAAAAAATATAAAAAGTCTTATATAAAAAAGAGGAGTTTTTTAAGTTGCTGTTCAGGTTTATTTTACTAAATTTTGTTTAGATTTTTATTGCTTATTTTATATTCTAATAAGTAACTTTATATCAAGTATACGACACAAATACACCACCTAAAAATTCTTCTCACTCATTTAGAAAGTTGAAGCTGGCAACCTTTTCATAAACACACCTAAAAGTAAATTTTTCAAATGCACATTAATTTATGCAGTTGCTGTTGCAGCTACAAATGTGGCACACACACTCACACACACGCAAACACACACACACACACACACAGAGACCCAATTGGAGAAAGGGGGCGGGGCGTTTGGCCAGTGTGGGGGTGGGGGGGGCGGGCCGGGGTGGGCGGGGGGGGGGGGGGGGGGGGGGGGGGGGGGGGGGGGGGGGCAGCGGGGGGGGGGGATTCGTGTTTCGTAGCTGGGGCAGCGACCAACTAATGACATGGTGGCAACAATAGCAACAACAAGGGCAATACAAAATTTCCAAATACCTTATGTAAACGCTTGTCCATGCAATGGTAATGAATGCCACGCCCCTCGCCCCCCCGCCCCCTTGCTTTCCCTCCCCTACATGTCGACCAGGTGGCCGTACAATTAACCCGAATTGAGGCAATGCTCAGGCACTTTTGTCCCTGATAAGCTCTCAGCGAGAAAGAGACACAGCACGGCAACGTGCGAAAGAGATAGCAATAGTTGATGGGTTGAACATCCGGAACTGTGCAAAAATAACCAAAAGTGCCAAAGGGTCCAGAGTTCATGCGGAATACAGGATGCTAAATATGCCAGGAGCAGGGTATAGGCAAAAAATTCTTAAATATGTGACATACAGATACCCTGTAATTAGCAATTTACCTATAACTTTAGGGGAGGGTTCATGATGTATTTGTCTGAGTGTCAATTACTTTTTAAAGTATTTAGTTATTTATAAAATTTAAAATATTTATTATTTTAAATATAGGCGAGAAAATTTGTAGAGACTATTCACAGTAAATGACACATATAAAATCATAAAAATATTTTTTAAAAATTAATCCATATTATATTGCTAAAATTTTGATATTTAAGATAGGAATAATAATTTTTTTTTTTATATATTTCCCTATTAAAAATATATTTTAATATGTATCTAAAACATTTTTAGATATATATTTATATATAATAAATGTTGTTAATCCTATATACAAATAAACATTAGATCAAAGTTCTCAAATGCTTCATAATTGTATTCCAATATGAAGCAATAAATTCATATAAATTAATAAATTTAAATTAAGGAAATTAAAATCAAATATGAACTTATTTTTATTTTTTTATATAATTTTTTTTTCTTATACATATATATTTTTTTGTATATACACAAACAATTTAAGTAGATATATTTCTAATAACTTAAACGCTTTATAAAGACACTGTTCTGTTAGCAACTTCCACTGGGCATGTCACGCTCATACTATACCCTATAAAAAGCGCATTTGGCCACGGTTTATAACAACTAACTGAACATCAAGTGTGGTAACAGGGACCAGGGACCAGGGAACTGGGAACTGGGCTAGAAACGTGCTGGACAGTTGGATAAACTTTGCTGTTGCTGCCAAATGGAATTTACCGTTGCGATTATTGTTGTTACACCGGCGGTTGAGTGCCACAGGGCTGCAGGTGGTGCAGGTGGTGCAGGTGGGCTGGGTGCATCCTCTGGTTGTAACAGTGCAAATTTGCTGGTTGTACAATTAAAATTGCACAAATGTGAAGCACAAGGCAAAGCACAAATCCAATTGTACAACTAAACCGGGGCCAAAACTCAACTCAACTCAACTCAACTCAACACCTGCAGCAGGTTAGCCAGGCCAGTCTGGGACAGTCCAGTCCTATCTATCTGGCTCTTAACTATGTTAAATTGTTTTTCGGCCACACACAACTCGAGTTTGCGACTCGTTTATTGAAAAGTTGTGCAGCTGAAATGCCAAAAGAACCTCAAACTGAATATAAATTTTCTATATGAATTGCGACTCTTAAATGCATGCACTCCATCATCATCATCAGCATCATCATCATCATCAGCATCATCAGCATCAGCTTCTTCATCATACTTATCATCATGCTTCCTTTTTGGGCAAACTGGCAAATGAACATTTTTCAGCTGTTGTTCTTTTTGTTGTTGTTTTGCTTTTAATTTAGTGCGCCCCTGGAATTATATTTCGGGGCAGCTACGTGCTCGCAGGACCTGGTTTTGTACAGGCACTCGTCCAGCCGGGCCTTACGAATTTATATTAAAAATTATTTATTGCATTTTGTGTTTTTAGCTTCCTAGTTTTTGTCCCCACCTCCTTTTTTTAGGTTTCTTTTTTTTTTTTTTTTTTTTTTTTTTTTTTTAATTCCTATAACTTTTTTTTTTTTTTTTTTGTTTTTTTTTTTTTTTTTTTTTTTTGTTGTGTTCACAAAAAGCCAAAAACTTTTTAATTGCTCTTTCGGTTGTGTTGTTTTGGAATTGTTTTCTGCACTTTGGCCGCTTCCTGTTCGAAGGAGACACGTACGTGCCTCCATTCGGCTCCTTAATGATATAACGTGATCTAATGGCTCGCATACGTTTTACGGCTCGCAAATATATATCACAGTCTCCACTTCTTCTCTTTAAATGCACAATTAACGGGGGACCCTACAAAATACCCGAATAATGGGTCGAGATTTTCCAGTTTGCGGTTTTATTACTTGATAACATTTGTTGGCCAGAAATGAAAGTTGCTTTCATTTAAGTTTAAACATTTAAAATGAAATAAAAACAAAGTAGCAAACAGCACATAAAATAAAATTTCCTTAACTCAAAGAAAGCATTAAGTAAAATTTTCTAATAAAAAAGGGGGCTTAATTAATAATATAGAAAATACTTTTTTGCTTTTAAATAAAATACAAAATTCTTCAAAAAATAATTAAATAAATAATTAAATAAAAATATATAAATAATAAAATATAATAATATAAATAAAATAATATGAATAAATTAATATATAATAAAAACAGATATACTACTATATATATTAATTCCCATTTTTATACTGCCAAATATATATTTATTATATTATTTAAATATACTACACCTACTGTAATCCACACTATCGATAGCCCACTGTAGTCAACAACTTTGGCAAGTGTTCAAAGCGTCTTCATTCCAATAAAACTTCCCATTTTTTTGCATTGCCTGCGGCTTTTCCGTGCAAATTGCGTTGCAGATAAGGAAAAATGCCGACATTGGCACTTGAGAGGAAAACAGAGGCACAGTAAACCCTGGCGAAGGACGGACTTAATTTTGTACTCTCTTTTATTGCGCTGGTTAACAATCGGAACGCCTTTGTGCGCGTCATTATGACGCGAGCTTTGCATTTCTTTTGCGTGGGTTTTCCCCTTTTCAGGTTTTTCTTTTTGCTTTGTTGTTAAATTTTCCTTTTTTGCTTTTGCCCGCAAATCCGCTTAAAACATTTTTGTAGGCATTAAAGAGAGGGAGGGGGAGAGGGAGGGGTGTGGCATGTGGCATGTGGTGCGAGGCTTTCGTCGCTCAATTGAAACCGCAGGCGGCAACAGGTAACGCGGCGTATGCGCAATGTTTTTTCACCAGAGAGCTTAGTGTGTGTGTTTGTGTTTGTGTGTGTGTTTGGTGTGTCTGGCATTGTTCTACGCCTTTTGCGAAATATTTCGCCGCCGCGTCACCTGTTGCCCAGTTAAGCAACAAGGACAAAAGCACAAAGGACAAAGGACAAAGGACAACGGACGCGTGCGAGGAGCGTTCAGAAATTGGCTGTTTTGTGTGTATTTGCTTTCGGTGCGCGCTTGAAGTGTGTTTAAGCTAGGGCACTTTGCCATTAGCAGCACCACCTGCACCACCAACGGCGTCCGCAACATCTCAACGATGTCCTTGCGCTCCTGTTTGTTTCCTATCAGCGGCATCCGCACGAGCCACCATCATCGTCATCATCATCATCATCACCAGCAGCAGCATTGTTGGCTCTAAGCATATTAATATTTAAAGTTGTTTGACGCTGCCAGCCACCTGAGTGAATGACTGACCCAGGGGATACCCTCTAATCAGCTACGCCAATTTACTGTTTGTTTCTTTCACATTATGCTAAGTTTTTTATTTAAAAAATGTATATTTAAGATGAAATTCTTAAGAACGTTTGAGAGATTGTTTGGAACGAGTGAATTAATTATAAAAAATTATTATGAAAAAAAATACATATATATATAAATATAAATAAGTAAATATTAAAAAGTATACAATAATCAGATTGATGTTTTAATTGCTTGACATATAAATTAATATATGGCAAATAAATGTAGCTTCGATATAGAATTAAAAAAAAAATGTCATCAACTTAGTTTTGAAATAAACATAATAAATAAAATAAAATTGATTGACTGAAAATAAATAAATAAAAAAATACATAATAGCTAGTCATATATATATTTAAAAAAAATATTTAAATTTGATATATTGAGATATAAATATATTATAAATATTGATATTAAATATGTGGAGTTTAAATTAATATATCAGTAAATTACTGAGGAACAAATATTTGAAAAATAAAATTAATATTTAAGCTTAACAGATGACGAGTATATTTGCATATACAGCCTTCCTCTACCTGCTACAAACACCCACACATAAATATAATACCTCACTAACCATCTAGTACAGGGTATAATAACGACAAGCACAATCTCCCCAAGGACAGCATTTTGGCTTCAAGTTAATTGTGAATGCTTTGGCAATGTTGTTGTGTGCGCGTGATTTGTTGTGAATGGGTTGCCCATCTATGTGTGTGTGTGTGTGTGTGTGTGTGTGCGTGCGTATGTTTTGTTGTGTCTTGCGGTTGCGGCAGGCTGTTGGCGTTGGCATTTAATAAACGGCAGCTACAAAACACATAAATGCAGCTGTTTTGTTTTGCGGTCGAAATGGAAAACAGAAACTTTTGTGACAACAACAAATTGCATTTAAAACCCATTTAAAATAAGTTGCAACAGATATATACAAATATATTTATATTTGTCCTGGCTAAGTCAGCAAATCACAAATAACTCAAATATTGCAAATATTTGCACATTTCATCAATATTGGCACATTTTAATGCAATTATTTGGAATGTTTAATTAAATGATTTTTATTTAATTTGCAATTGAATTTATTTGTGGCAAATGTATTTTGAAAATATATAACTTATTTATTGTTATTTTTAAATGGTTCTAATCTTTGTGAAGTTAACTTTGCTATTTCATATTAGCATTGTTTGAATTTGATTTATTTGTTATACTTTTATATGCTTAAACTTGTAGTACATGTCGTATACTTAATGTGGAAAAATGCATAAGTAAATATATTTATATGAAACATTTTTATATTTATTTCTTTACGAAATCTACTTAAAATTGACTGCCAAAAAAGGATATTTATATATATTTTAATACAGCTATTATTTAATCCCAATTTTAATTTATTTTCCGTAATCAAAAATCTGTTTGCTTTTTAGTTTGCTTTGGCAGGTGAAGGTCTAAAGGCAAGTTAAGATCGAAGTTGAAATTTATTCTGCATTTATGAAATAATTCAATTTAATTGAAAGAAAGTTTCTCTCATTCCCAACAAGTTATTTAAGCTGTCTACAATAAAGTCCTCATATGTGTTTAGTACACAAATTTCCGGCTAAACCGAAAGCTAAGCAACACTTCAAGGCCCGGCATAGGAAATTTGTAACCAAAGTAAAACTCTCGCTACAAGAGCATAAAAAACCAACCCATTTTTTTGTGTGTGCTGAGCTGAGGAGATTTGTGGTGTTGTTTTGTGTCTGCATTAAACAGTTTTTTAAAAGTAAATACAAATTTGAAGCCAACGGGCCAACAAGATAAGCGCCAGCCAATTGGCCCGAGGAGCTGCCCAGCAGAACAAAACAGCGGGACAAGCACTTTTCAAATCCCTTCGCAACATGAATGCTGAATGCGGCAACGTGCTCGGGCCCCCGTCCGTCCGTGTCCTCTGCCCAGATTACAACATCAAATGGCGGCGGCGGCGGCGCAGCAGCTCGTTGCGGGCACACTTCCGTCGCCGACGTCTCAACGGTTTTTTTTTCATGGCAAGGGGGCATGGGGCAAGGGGGCATGCGGCATGGGGCAAGGGGGCATGTGTGCGCTTTCTATTAGAAGCTGCAACCAGAGTGCAGTCAGCCATGCAGGCGGACAACCGTAACATGACGTTTCCGTGTCCGTGTCCGTGTCCTGGATCCTTGCTCCTGCCTCAGCTCCTGCTGCAGCTACAGCTAAAGCTACAGCTGCCTCTGGTTGCGGCAGCTGCTGCTGCAGTTGTAGCCAACTTTTCGTCTGTCTGTTGTTTTTCAACATTGTTGCTGTTGTTGCTGTTATGGCCGCTACCTGCCCCACAATGTTGCTGCATCAAATTTATTTATATACCCTTGCTTTGGGTCGTTTAATTTGACATTGCTTTTGGCTCAGCCAAAGAAGAAGAACTTTCAGCTTTTATTTTTGATCAGCAGACTAATCAAAAGTCTTCTTTTGAAATTTTTTTATTTTTGTAGGGTATTCATATGTCAGAGTTAATCCTTTAAAGCACAAACTTTCCATATAAAGTATTGATTAAAATTTGTTTACGAATTTTGTAGAGCATAGAGAATGAATTTTTAGATTTAATTTTATTTTTTATTAATAGCCAATTAAAAATTTTAAATTATTTTATACAGCGCATAGATATTTATTTTATTATTTATTTTTTAGTTTATTATTTAATTATTTCCATACTTTCCATAGAAACTATTGCCCAAAATTTGGTATTTTTAGACCAGAAGAGTTAAAAATAAATAATAAAAATAAATAAATAAAATATTATTTTATATTTGTAAGAAATCTAAATACCTTAAGCTGTCACTATTTTTTATATTAAAATTTATTTTATGAAGTGGGACGAATTAAATTTAAACGAAGTCACCCAACATCAAATATTGAAATAAAAAACAAATTTAAGGAAAGGGGTTGTTTGGAACTAAGGATGCCATTTATCAGCCCTACTATATCCTATATATATAATAATAATATCCTACCATTTAATTATATTTATGTATGTATATAACTTTATCCTACTCTTAGTCTTAAACAAAGGAAACTTAGAGCTCCAAAAAAAAATTAATTTGCTCTTTGCTAGTTTATAATTAATTAATTAATAATAAAAACAATAAGCTAGGGTATTCATTTCTCGGCCATGCTCCGTTCTTTCTACCTTCAATTTCCTCTCTTTTTTTTGGCTTTCTTTGGCTAGGCAAATAAAAAGCTGGCCGCATCAACTGCTGCCGCCAGGCAACTCCTTGGGCGCCAGCCCAAATCCTGTTGCAGCTGATCCTTTTCGTGCAGCTGGGCGCCAAAATGACTGAAACTGTTGCCGTGTTCGTGAGTGCTTTATGGCCTAAACGTGATTTTCAGCTTGTCTATTAAACATTTTCTGCTTTCTGGGCTTGCACGTTTGGCATTCTGGGCAACAATCGTTGAAACATGTTGTCATCCAGTTAGTTAGTCGCCATGTTCATTCATTGTTTTTGCCCAGCTGCAGCTCGTCCTTGTTGTTATTGAGTTTAGTGCTCCGTCACGAATTAAGTGCGAAATTGTGCAGTTAGCAGACTTTAACTTTACATGAAAGCTGCCAGGGCACGTATTTTTTAAGCTACAAATGGAATTTATAATGCTGGCTAAATGCTCCAAAAATAAAATGACTGCAAATTGCGCAAATCAACTACAAATTGCACTTAATGAAGTCAGCAAAGTTGCGGCAACACGTTGGGCGCCGTCACATTTATTTAAATTATTTTAAAGTTGTTCGCAATAAGAATTATATTTTTTATGCATCACTTTTGCATATAGGATTTATTATGCAAAGGAATTTATTTGTTAAATTAAATATATTTTATAAATTGTGCACACGTTGAGCGCCACATGTATTTTCATTCACATATATATATATATAAGTAATATTTAACCAGATAAAAATATTATGGCATTATAAGAAATTAATCATAAATAAAACGAATCCAGCAAAGAAAACAAATCTTTTCTTAAGCAAGCAAATAAATATTTGGATTATTCCTAAATAGAAATAAGTGACAATTGCTTTTGTTAACCCACAAAACAAATTGAAGATGACAAGGCAACAATTTAAACTTTCACCTTACACAAACATAAATCATTTTCCCAAAACAAACTAGCCGTTTAAATGCTAAACTAGCTGCAAGTACGTGCGGTTTTCTGGCCAGGCTTCATAAATCAAGTGCAAATAAACACAAGCACTTCAATATATCAAACTGAGAAAACGAGACGATTTTTCACGTGCCACGCGGAAAAATGCGCTGGCAGAGAGAAAATCGCGTTTTTGGCTTGCTTTAAGCCAATTGAAAATTAACTCTGGCAATGCAATTTTTGAAGGCGTTGAATGCACTTTTCACATTTGCTCACGCGATTCGGCGGTTTTCCCGGGAAAATGCCCATAAATTTAATGTAAGTTTTGTTTTGTCGCACGGCCAACAACACAGCGAACAGTTAATTGCAGTTGGCGCAAACTTGGCTGTAAACGTGTGAGGCCACAAGCGGAATTAAGTCAGAAGGCGGCACTAAATGATGGTTGCTGAGATACCCTAGATTAAAAGTTAGTGTGTAGGGGGAAGTATGAAATTACTAAATATTTGTGGGACTGGCATTTTATTCTGATTTATAGATGTTAAAGCATTTAACTGGGTATTTAACTTTTAAAGCACATTTTGCACGATTATTTATATAAAATAAAAATTTAAAATAATTTGTATTAACAGCTTAAACAATCTCATGAATTTTTAGTAATAGACAAACTGTGAAATTTATATAAAAATATTTGAAAAATAAAGCTTTAAGTCCACAAAGCACATTAGACTTAAAAACTTGCTTAAAAAGCACATTAAAGCTTTTAAGCAGAGTAAAAATCTTTTAAAGCTAACTAAACTTATTAAATAAAATAATTCACAAAAACAGCTTAAATGAAAAATGCTTTTAAGCATCAGTTAATGTTCTCCTAAGTTTATATTATGACAATTAAATTATAAAGCTCAACCAAACCTTTAGTTGATGTTGCTAAATATGCTTTTTACTAAGACTTATTAAATTAAAATTTTCAATTATTATATATTAAATTAAACTTCCTTTTAAAGTTATAAAATTAATTATTATAAAGCACTCATTCAGGAAATTTTTAAAATTGATTTCTGTTATACAAGAAACAATTTTTAGACTACTCAAGCTTATAGCTTATGCTACCCCATCTTAATTGCGTTTACAGGTAATAATTATGCTGCACTCAATTTAATTACGTTGCCAAATGGCGTGACTTTGACTCGTTGCCAGGCTCGTGGCACGGGAATTGTTCAGTGGCTTTTATGGGTGCCACAAGTCGATGCTTATTAAAACTTAACACTTTAGTGCTCGTGCCACGCCTTCGGCCTTCGGCCTTCGGGCTGGAGCTGTTTTAGTTAACTGGCATACTTATTGGTAATATTGCAAACTTGGCTACTTGAGGTTCAAAACTTCGACAAGTGGCGCAACAAAATTTACGAGTATTTATTGCAGCCATTTCTGGCCCAGGCAGCTAATTGAAGTTCCTGTTTTTGTTGCTTCAGGTTTCACTTTTGCATTTTGGAAATGCACAAACACACAGAGAGAAATTACGCAAGTGTTGCGTTAATTGATGTCAAGTGCGAATTTGAGTGTGAGGTTGAAAACATTTATGCACTGCATTCATTAGGAAAATTCACATAAGTTTGCCTTGCGGCAAAGAACATTAAATACCTATGAAATGTTAATGAGCTGCTTTATGAAAGTAAAATTATTGATTTGGTATAGTTTAAATTGTGGTTAAATTAAGCTGAATAAAATACGAAACTCAAATAATTTCTTAAACAATAATTTAAATTTGGTCTTTTAAAAAGGAAGAGTTTGAAATAAGCTTTAGGCTCAACAAGTTTGGTCGGGCACAAATTTCTTTGTAAGCCATTTAAAACGTTCGAAAGCGTATAAAATGCAGCTTAAAGAATCAATAATGAGCAATTAGAAGCGACGTTCTAAATAGCTGCAGAGCCAACTTCCTGCCATGGCAAAAATAATTAACGCATCAGTAGCAGAAGCATAAACCAGCAGAGGAAGCATCCCAAACGGCAGCAGGACCAAAAGGAGCAGCAACAGCAGCAGCAGCAGAAGGTCCTGCCTCAGGTAAACGTGGCTGGGGCTTCATGAGTGGGCCATAATTAATTTTTTTTTTGCTTTTCATTTTTCCTTTTCATATATATATATATATATTGCTTGCTGCTTTCTAAGCTGACGCTGACCAGCTGAAAGCGGAGCAAAAACAGCAGCAGCTAAAGTTGCCTTGGCACAAAGGTTGTCCAGACAACGACTAAGCAGCTGCTGGAAAATGTTTAAAAAAAATGAGTGAGAAGAAAACTCGAAGAGCAAGTCTTGAAAAAACAGCTTCGACTGGGGAATACTCTCTTATATGGTAAAACAAGTGAATGGAAATTATTTGGAACAGAGAAAAGCAGAGAAAAACTTAACTTTTAGAAATATAAACTACAATAGAAAAATAAATAAAAATAAATAAATGAATTAGTTATTGAAGTTCCTTCTATAAGAAGCTTATAATAAAATACATTTAATTTATTCAATTTATTTTACATATATGAAATGATCTCATGGTCTACATACGAATAGTTTTAGCTCAAAATATAAAAAGAGCTTTCAGATTACATTTAAAAATAAATAATTATTTAATAAATAAATTAATATATATTAAATATATTCCTAGCTTTATGAATAACAAAGGAAATTGTTATAATTTTTAAAATTCAATTTAGCAAATAATATTGCTTTTATTCACATATTATTTAGATACATTATCAATCTAGTGGTCAAGCCATAACCAATATATGTAGCCTTAAAAATCTGTTCAGTTTGAATAAAAAGTAGTTTAAGAATATGCATCGGGAACATTTTCCAGACTCACATTCAGTTTATACCTTTTGATTAAATTTAGTTATACTAATTAAAAGAATGAGTTATTTTAAGACTATGTCTTAACATTTATTTCTCAACCCCTCATTTATTTTCAATCTTTAACATTTCACAAAGCATTCAAGTCGGACTCAAAGTCATTCTTAGTGCTCAAGTTGACAGAAAAGCAGAGCTGAGCAACTTATGCAAAGCGCTGACAAGTCTGGACAGCAACTTAAGTGAGCCACTGTGGAAATGTTGACTGGCCAATTATCGTCTAAAACGGCCAGCATGAAGAAAAACAAAAAATGAAAAACGAAAACTTACCTGTGCCGATATGCGGCCCTTCTTCAGGCGCGTCAGATCCGTGTGACTCCAATGGCTCCTTGCCCAGGGCACCACGTTGCGCAAATCCTCATCAAAGCTGGGCGAAACGAAAAAAAAAAAAGAACGTTGCTATTAAAAATTAATTGCATTTGGCGAATTGCAGTTGGGCTCACTTGAAGTCGTTGAGTTTGTTGTGGAGGAACTTGCGTATATTCCAGGGTAAGTCGTTATGCCCATCGATTAAAGGCACTTGATCCAGGAGCTGAACGGCGACGCGCAAACGCTCCTCAAAGGGCGCACCTAAAAGGAAGAGAAAGAGAGAAAGAGAAACAGAGTGTCATAAAAAGGAGTTAGTAGCAGCTACTAACTAAGTTAGAGGCATTAGGACACAACGCAGACGCACATTGCTTGGCTCTTGACATTTTGAGCTGGGGCCAACGTGTCGTATGCGTTATGGTAATTGATTTATTGTCTGGCTGGATGGAAGCCCACTACTCACTGGCTGCAACACGTAGCGCCAGTGGGACGGCCACACTGGCAGCGCCAATTATCAAGAGTATCGAGCTGACTGCCAGCCAATGCTTGGCCGCATCGAAGCCTGTGCGAACGTTACGTATACGCAATGTATAACCAGTAAGCAGCAGCATTGCCATCAGCCATTCATGATGATGACCAGGGACAGCAATTGTTGTTGTTGCAGTTGTTGTTGTTATAGTTGTTGTTGTTATAGTTGTTGTTGTTGTTGTTATTGGCAGTTCAATGCCAAGTCGTTTATTGTGCAGTGGGAGGTTTCCACGCCGTCGTCGTCGTCGTCGTCGTCGTCATTGTCGTTGGTTGTTTTGTGTTGCATTTTGTGTGTGTGCAAATTGCCGTGACAGTGGCATTGATTACACCAACAACAACATGTTGTCGTTGTCGTTGTTGTCCATTGTGAAGGCAGCGCAGTTGAAGAAAGGATAATAAGGAAATATGGTTAGTTAAACGTTTAAAATTGAATTGCTTAGCTGGTTTTACTTTACAAAAGAGAGACGAGCAATTTCTTAACTGAGTTTTATGATGCATGAAATCTGTGATTGTGTGTGTGAGTGTGTAAGATAGTGTGTAAATAAAGGCTATGAATAGTGCATGGAATTGAATTAGCTCCTTTGTTGTGCGACTCAAGACACTTAAGAGCCGACGAGTATCAAATTTAAGTGCATGAATAAAATATAGATAATGGAAAACAAAAGGGAACAATAAGGATTTAATATTCAAGCAGAAATATTTAAGAGGACTGATTGAAGTCTATAGTTAGTGTTTGTGTTTATATATAAAAACCTAAGCTTAGACATATTTAAATTAAAATTAATTAATTTAAGTCTTTAGTTAGCTGTGCTTTTACATATAATAAAACTAAGTTTGGGTAAACTTAAATTAAAAATAAATTAATATAAGTCTTAAGTTAAATTAATTTGTATATAAACACTTAGTTTAGGCAAGAGTTTACTTAATTTTTAATTTTTATAAAAAATCAACTGTTTTAAGCCATCTTTTATATGGCAGCTATATGATATAGTGGTCCGATTGTCATAAGATTTCTGCTAGTTATGGAAAGCGTAATAAAACACAGAGTTCAAAAGTTTAGTACAGATTAAATAAAAAATGAAAAACTTTTGCAAAGGGAATCTAATTTTTTGACCTATTGTTCCTATGAAAGCTATATGCTATAGTGGTGCGATATTCATAAGATTTCGCTTATATATCAAGGACATAATAATGCGAGGAATTGTCAAGTTTGGTTTAAATATCTGTTAAAACAAAAAAGTTTTTCATACAAAAACAAATTTTTTAACCGATCGTTCCTATGGCAGCTATATGCTTTTATAGTCCGATATTCATAAGATTACGTTTGTATATAGAAGGCTTAATAATGCTTGCACTTATAAAGTTTTGTGCGAATATCTTAAAAAACAAAAAAGTTTTTCATACAAAGACCAAAATTTAAATCGAATTTTTCTATGGCTGCTATAAGATATAGTTATCTGATCGGAATGACTTTTATATATGTTTTATCTGAACTAAAAAAAAAGCTGCACAAACTTTAACAATATTAGCTTTTACTAATCTGCTTGTGAACATATTTAAATATGCCTATTTAATTTATTTATCAGTATTAAATTGCATACAATTAAACTTGCAACTAACTCTTTAAGTCCACAACATATTTTCTATTAAGCTTATTAAATGGCTTTGCCATAAAAGTTAAGCAAATTCAAATTTTCACTTGATTGAACAATTTAATTTGGGCTTTCATCGTCTCGTCGTCTCAATGACATGTATTCAAAATTTAATTGCAAGCAAAATGCGATTATGCAACTTAAGCTGCAAATAACTCGAGCGAGTTCAGTTTTTGCAAGTAAGGCAATCCGACTGATTAAAGAGAAGGGGAGAGCGAGAGAGCGAGATAGACTCGGACTGCAAAGTGAATTACCGATAAGCAAGCTGCAAATGGAAAGTATGTGCAACCAAATGTTGCAGCTGCCTGCAGGGTTCAACTGGGGCAGGCATCAGCGATTTGCATAAATTTAACACGGGACAGGACAGGACAACGTCCGCCACGCAGTTTTTGGCGAACGAGCGAGACAGACAGACAGAGAATGAGTGAGGGAGAGAGAGCGAGCTGATGAGCTCGACAAAGTCACGCGGGCATTGGCAACGTTTAACATTAAGCGGCCATGTTACATGGGGCGCAATCAAACGGCTAACGACTAAATAGAATTGTGTGGCCCCAAGGGGACGTGTGGCAGCAACTGATGCTGCAGCAACTGATGCTGCATCAGGAAGTGCCTCTGCTGCAGACAAGTGCAATGTCAGGTAGCAACAAACCAACCAGGGCTGCACACAACAAAGTGAACTAGTTCAGTTTATAAAGCTTGTTGAACTAGGAGAGAATATGAATATGAAGGCATATCAAATGCCTGGTTATATTTAGGGATGTTTAAAAATAAATAAATAAATATTCAAGGAGAAAACAAAGAAAACTCTCTACAGTATTTCTAAATTTTACATATCTCTCCAATACATGTAAAATTAAAGTTAAATATCTCTTCCTTAAAAATTCAACTTATTGTTGTTTATATAGATTGGAAATAAATAATAAAAAATATAAAAAAATGTTTGTATTTAAATAAAATAAAGATATAAAAATTTGTTTAAAAGTATCGACAAAATAAATATTTTAAATATGACTAAACATATTTGAAGCTATTAATTAGATGTCAACATATTAACAGTTAAAAAAAAAAGAATTAGAATAAATTTAATCAATTTTGTATATAAGCAACTTTTGCTTATAAAGATATTTAAATTTGATAAAGCAAGTCTAAAATAATATACATAAAAAAATCAAAAAAATAGACAGCTTTCAAATAAAAGGTAATCTTTTTAAAAGAGAAAAATATCTCGCTTGATCGACTGAATAATAAAATATCAAAATGAGCTTAAATAATATATATATATAAATATATATATAAAATAAAATTATTTAAAATGGAAAAATGTCTCTATAAATTTATCTAATTATCTTGATAAACTAAATTGACTGATTATGATTGTGAATCATGTTTGCGGAGAGAATGTGAACATGAACATGATCAAATAAACTGGCTGGCTTATATTAAAAGTACTACACAATATTGTATTCAAACAGTTTTTGCATATAAATTAATTTATATTTAATAAAAAAGATTCTGTCAGGCTTAAATAATATATATAAAAAATAGCTAAAAATATTTACAGCTTTCAAAAAAAAAAAAAAAATCAATTTAAAGAAAAACATGTCTCAATAAGTTTAACTATTTATATTGATCAACTTAATAAGTAGAGTGAATTCTGAATGTGTTTAATGTGTGAGAAGAGAATGTGAATATGAGAATATTAAAGATGAGCTAAGCTTAAATAATATAATAAAAATACAAATAGCTTTAAAAAAAAAAACAATTTAAAGAAAAACATGTGTCTATAAGTTTATCTATTTATCTTGATCAACTAAATAAGTAGAGTGAATTGTGAATGTGAATTTGAATAATGTTTGAACTTACGAAAGGAATTTGTGCCCGAACTGGATGAGCCGCGACTGGGGCACTGTCGATGCTTCCATGGCATGATGCTGTTGACGCTCGAATGGAGCTGATGGTGTTTCTGTGGCGTGGCCGGAATGCCGCCGCTCGATGCCCCATGATGATGCAGCAGCGAATGTGCCACATCGTGTGCATGATAATGATGCGAATGGGGATGTGGATGTGGATGTGGATGCGAATGCAGCTGTGACTGCGACTGCGACTGCGATTGTGAGTGTGAATGGGAATGGGAATGGGAATGGGAATGGGAATGGGGCAACGTTTGCGATTCACGTTCTTTGAGTAGATTGCCGCTGTTGGCGCTGTCGAAGGAGTTCATTGTGAAGCTGGAGGAGGCCAGCGCCGACGATTGCTGCATTTTCTGATAGGGCACGCGACAGGCGCCATCTATGTCCACCAAATTGCCAAAGCTGCGACTATTCAACGGCAGCGACCAGTCGACGCTGCTGGTGTGGAAAATGTGAGCGGGCTGCGACAACTGCTGCAACACGCCCACATTCTGTTTAGAGTCCTGCTGCAGTTGTTGTTGTTGTTCTTGTGGTTGCTGTTGTTGTTGCTGGTTGTTGGGAAAGTTGAGCAGCGATTGGGAGAAGCAGCGACAACGTTGCTGCTGAAAGTGGGCCAGCTGCTGCTGCTGATGCTGCTTCTGCAGGTAGCGGCTGTAGTGGGCCAAATGTCGAGCATAATCGCTGCTCGGCCCAATCGTATTGTATTTGCTCAGCACGGGAGCAACAGTTGCTGGCGTGTCTCCGCCAACAGTTGTTACTTCTCTGGCTGGCACAAAGCACAAACTGGGATCTGATTTTTGTGTGTGCGGCGTGAAAATATTGTCAACCTCGTGTGCGGCAAAGGGCGGGCTCGATTTCTGTTTCTGTTTCAGATCGGGCTTCACATTGTTGCTGTTGCTGTTGCTGTTGTTGTTGCTGCTGTTGCCGTTGATGTTGGCGGCGCACTTGAGCAACGTGGCCGCGCAATCGTCGAGCGCTGTTTTGGCGCAATCCTCGAGCAGATCTCCGCTGCAAAGCTGCGCCAAATTGTTGTTGTTTTTACCAGCAGACAGCGGCAACAGTTGCTGCTGTTGCTGTTGTTGTTGTTGTTGCTGCAGCTGTTGCAGCAATCGCAGGCTGCGCACGCTGCCGTTGCGCTTGAGGGCTGGAGGCGGCGGCACGGGCGGAATTATGTCCACATCCGACAAACTGGGCGTGTCACTTAGCTGTAAGTTGACGAAGAAGAAGAAGAAGAAGTAGAAGAAGTCGTTAAATAAATTGTTCAGTTGCAGCTGTGGGCGGCCAAAAGGAAATTGCATTAAATCAATCGACAGGCGGCACTTCCGTTTCCAAAGGCGCTTTAAGCCAGAGCTTTGTCCGAGGACTTCAACTTGGCAACACAATTAAGACACAACTCTGACTGACAGGGATTTAAATATATATAAAATATACTTATATAAATTTATAAATAATTAATAGTAAAGCTATAAGTTTGTTCGCCTTAGAGCTAGATAGCATACCTAAGTCAATAGACTAAATTAAATTTATAATTTAGAAGTTAGCTTAAATTACATTTGTGTACGTAATAACAGATTAATTAAATCCTTTAAAATGAAGTGAAAAAAAATTAGCGCTAGTTAACAATATTTTAATTGCCTTTATTTGCATTTAATTTTATTTTTATACTTCTTTTTTAATTGAAAAAAAAAGCTTAAATTACATTTGTAATTACAGAATAATTAAATCCTTTAAAACAAAGTGAAAAAAAATTAGAGTTAGTTAACAATATTTTAACTGCCTTTATTTGCATTTAATTTTATTTTTATACTTCTTTTTTTATTTTAATTTGATTTATTCACAGTCAGTCAATAAGTTAATTTTTTAAGGTTGGAATATTTACAGAGAAATGTTTTATGGCCATTTACATTTAAATGTAGAGTATAGATATATAGAAAGTTAGCATAGGCTTCTAATAAAATAAATACATAAAATATGCATATAAATATATATTTATATAAAAAATAAAATAATAATAAAATAATAAAATAAACTATTATGACTATTCAGAAAATGATTTGCTGGCCTTAAAAGGTTCACATTTGACTAAAATAATAAATACAAAAAACAGCTGCTATAGAAACAAACTCTTCGCCCCTCAACCTCACAAATTTTTAAGGCACTTCCTGGAAAACTCCGCGATTAACATGTGCCTGCCATTAATTCAAAATAAATATAGCCCCATTGAAAATCGACTAATTCGTGGAAATATGAGAGCTAAGGCAACTTTCAAGTTAGATACAATCAATTTTTTGTTGCCACTTTAACAAATTGGCGAAATTGTATAGAGAAAGAGATTTGGAGCAACACATGCGTTTTAAGCTTTGGCCCGCTGGCAACATGAAATTTAATTATGCCATGGATACAAAGAACACACACACACACCAACACACACAGGGCGTGCGAAAAAGGGCAAGAAAAAGGTTTTATCCGAGAAAAGCTGAACTCAACTGAAGTTGGCCAGCTTTGCCAGCAGTTGGCCAACTAAGTGCGTGTTGTTGTTGCTGTCGTTGTTGGTGTCCTAATTGAATTTGGTACGGTCAGGCAATGCCCATCATCATCATCATCAGCATCAACATCATAAACATCATGAACATCATCATAAACACTGTCGCTCCGGGGATTTGAAATTGAATTCAGTTACGGGAAATACATTTGCATTGATTTGCTTTTTATTTTTATGCGTCTGGCCGAAACGCAACGCATTGACATTAATAAAAATTTCCTTTGAATTTTGATTGCTTTATGCTGGCCCCCCCAAAGGAATCCAGTTCCCCCCCCCCTCTCCATTCCTCCTCCTGGTGTCCTTGGCTAGCTTGTTATTGTTGTCGCCTGTCGTGTTCCTGCTGATTATTTTTATTATTTACTTAGTCTTGTCCTTGCCACCTTTCGCTCCCCGCATATCCTGGCGTCGCCTTCTCTTAAGTGGAAATTGAAAATTTTCATATTTTCATTACGACGACACGCTGGTAATTTCCAACGCACAAAACTTAAATAATTTATGCAAATATTTTGCGGTGGCGTCGTCCGCATAACTTTCGCCTGTCCAGCAGGCTGGCCAATTTAAAAGGACATCCTGACGTTTTTTTTTGTCCTTTCTAATAGGCAATTAACTCGCAGGTATGCTTTGTTTTTGTTTCTCTTGCTGATAAGAAATATATTAATATTAAGTGCTGTTTGTTTGGCAGCAGATAAGTTTTTTAATAAATTCAACTAATCAATATGCATGGCGATCAAATTTTGTGCTACTGGAATGAATCTTTGGCTTTTATTTACTAACAATAGCTAACTCGAAAAATATATTATTTATATATGGATTTTCAATCTAATAAATAATAAGTCAAATATTGACAGTCGAAAGCTTTCATAGAAATATTTAAAATAAATAAATAAATATATAGAAATGCTTTGAAAGCCTTTTTGATTATGTTGTATTAAAATGCTGACAAAGGAAAATAAAAAGAAATATTAAAATGTTGTTAATGGAAAAGCTTTTAAATATCTTTGAAGGCATCGAAGATTAAACCTGTTTTTATACAGAATATATGTATTTCTTTATTTTAATAATAAATGTAAATAATTAAAAGGCATTATTTAAGTTGAATATTTTTTTTTAAAATAGTTTCTGTCCAACATCTCAACACAAAATAGATTCATTTATGTGTATGTAAAATAATATCTAATTAAAAATTTATTATTACATCGAATGCCAACATTTTCTTTTAAATTAATAAATAAATAAAGCATTTTATTGCATTTTATTGCTCCAATAGAGCCCGCAAAATGCTTTTGTAAAATTAAAGCGTATAATTAAAAATAAATTTCATAAATGTGCCAAAAATATAAATACAAATAATTATGAACAATAATTTTATGGATGAGTCAATAGCGAAAAATGCATAATTTATTAATAGAAAATTCCGCTCAAATAGAATCAATTAAATATATGTGACAAACTATTTCTGCTAATTGCAGTTAACAACAATATTTTGCTGTCAGCCAAAAAACTTTACAAAGTGCGCACTAATTAAAGGGGCCAAAGTGCATAAACGTATATCCTGTGTATGCACTTTGAGCTTTCAGCTTCTTTAGCCGCACACGGTTCGCTTCTCGCTGCTAGTCGAGGCCATTGTAGCGTGCATATTCATATGCATATTCATGACTCCCTTTGGGGTTAACTGCGCCCCAAAGTATGCAACAGTATATATGCTTATTTGGCGTTTATGCCGCAAATTGGACGCCATGTTTATGACCCAGAGTGCCGGGCGGCGGCGGGATGGGCGTGGCACCGCAGAAGTTGGCTTACCGCAGCTTGCTGCTTTTTTGAGCATTAAATTGCTTGATATATCGCCGCATAACTATGTGTATGTATATACATATATATATATATGTATGTGTGTATGTGTGTATATATGTTTGTTCATTGCATCTCTTTTGCGACGTTTAGCTTAGCATTCGCTGACGCTTTTCTTCTCGCTTTTTGAATTATGCGCGTCTTTGTCTCGCCTTAAATTTCATAATGCACATTTTATAATAATTTTTCGTCTACTTTGCTGCAATTTTGCGCAATTTTTTACCATCATTCTTTGTTCGACAGTTCATTACCGGTTGGTGGTGTTTGGGGGGGTGTGTGTGTGTGGTAGCATTCATCGTTGTTCTTTTTTTTTTTTAACTTTTCGCTACAGTTACGAAATTTTTGCTGCGAATATGCTCACAGTTCCCAGAGAGTGTGTGTGTGTGAGTGTGAGTGTGTGCGTGTGTGTGTGTGTGCGTGTGTGTGTGTTTTGCCGGGCGTAATGTTGAGTTATGGCAGTTTTGTAGTTTGTGCAAAACTTTTTTTATGCTCGTCCTTCGTAGCTGTTGCTCACTCTGCTCACAGATCCCCTTACATTTTACTAGTTTCTTCTTCTTCTTCTGCTCCTTGTTTTTTTTTTTTTTTTGGAGTGGCCAGGATACTCAGTCGTGGTATTTAGTTAAATGTTCGTAAAATTGAGTGTTGCTTATAAATTTCACTGCAAGTTTTCTGCCTTTAATCGATTTAGCAAAAGCAATAAGCACCAGAAACTTTCTTAAATGCTCAAGTTTTGTTTTAGTTTTATATAATTTTTGTGTTCGCTTCCATTTTTTTTTTCTCTCCCTATCAAAGCTGAAGTCGTAATTATTCGACAGCTTCTTAACTTTACGACTCTATCAATGGCCATTTCGGGCTTTGTTTGCAATTATTGCAGCAAAGTTTGTTTAAGACATGCGCTCATGAGTTTGCCCATAAAAATCTTTGTTTTAGTGTGAATAAAATATAAATTGCGCATACGCCATGTGCTTCGAGTGATAATTGAAGTGTTTTTTGGAGGAAAAACTTTTAGGTTTTTATAGTTAATAAATGAAGACTTATATAAAACTGATAATTAAAGGAAGAAAAACAGTTTCATAACACCTTATTATCATTATATTTAATATATTAATATATTATAAAATTAATTGAATCTTTTTTAACAGAAGATTTTTATGTTATTTTAACTTAGTATATTTTTTATTGTTTTATTTTATTTTAAATAATTAAGAAACTTGCCTTTTTTCATATTATTATGAATACATTTTTATTTATAAATTTTATTATAAACTATCTCATTAATACAAGATTTTCATTTGTAATCATATTCCTATTCTTAGTTACAAATATTATAGTAAATAATAAAAATTACACATACGCCATGTTGGTAATATAAGAACTATCTACAATAGGATTACCCTCACAACTTTTCAATTGCACATTTAAAATAAGTATCTATAAACTACTTTGTATTATTTATTTTATATTAATTGAGTTTTAAAAGTTTTTAAGCTTTATGTAATCCTTTAACATACTTTATTAATTACTTCACTGTTAAGTTGAAACTTTCTCTGGTTGCATTGGCAGGCAGCGTTTAATTAATGGCGTCAACTGTGGCTTAAATGCGTGCTCAATTGCCAGATTGATTTATGAAGGCACAGCTCACTGGGGTATCGCCATCGACTTGCCAGCCAGCGATAGTTGACTGAAATGTCACATAAATTGCGTATACGCCTCGAACGGGCACAGTTGATGAATTTAAAGCCAGACTAGACTGCTCGACTGGTCGACAGCTCGACTGAAACAACTAAATGGCGCTAAATGCAAAGCGTAGCGTAAATAAAAACTTAAACGATGCTACTAAATAACGAGCATGTTTGCCGGGCCCCACGCATGCCGCCAAATTGTAGCCACAATTTGTTGCAACAACTCGGAAAGTGGAGCAGCAGCAGCTGCCACACACACACGCATACACATACAGTTATAGCCGCCGCTTTTAACCCCTACGCTGGCCCCGGGGCTTGGGCTCTGCCATACATCAAATGTGTCAAAGAGATTTGTTATGCATGACAGCGGCCTGAACTAAAAAACAAAGCAGAAAAAAAAAATATACACAACAAAGCAAACTGTGACTGCAGATCTGCAAGCCGAACAACGAGCTCTGAGATAATGTGAACATGGAGCTGGAACTGGAACTGGAACTGGAGCTGGAGATGGAGGTGGAACTGGAGGTGGATGCCATTTGCCAGTAATTGAAGTTCCGCTTTGCGCTGCGTGCTAATTGTGACAAATGGCAGTCGTAGCAAAACTCTCTGCTCGACTGAAAGAGAGTGTGCCCGACTGGAAGATGCTCTGTTTGTGGCTATGTGAAAAGAGATTTACATATAATTGCTTAGTATAGAAAGCTGCTTAGAATCTTTGAAATATATATAAAATATATATCTTTAAAATATGTTCAATAGCTCAAAGCAACAATCGATATTTATGGATTTATTTTAAATTTATTTAAATTAAAAATTATACAGTTTTTAAAATTTATTCAAAAAAAAAGTTCATTTTAAAAAAACTCAAAAATAAATATTGGGAGTTTACATATTTTGTTCTATGCACATTTAAGTATTTTTAATTGATATATAAATCAATTTGCTTTTTATTTTTTTACATATATTCTGCCTGTATTTATTCTTCCTCTAACATTTAGATAAGGACAATACTTTAGGACTTATATTGTTTTATGTTGCCTATTATAATTTTTTCTGTATTAACTCATATTAATTTGTATTAATAAAAGAAATTTTTAAAACTTAGTAAACAGAAAAAGAAAACTCAAATTTCAAGTTGAGCTTAAAAAATACATTTAGCTAAAAATATTTAAAAAGTTTAATATATTGAAAAATTCTTTTAAACAGAAACTATATTACCAAGACTATATAAAGACTGACTTATAGAGTTCAAACCTAATTTTATGTTCTACTTTATTGAACCATATTTATAATGAAACCAGCATTTTTTCAATACACCCTATTGAGTATAATACAAAGTGTTGCAGGGTAACATTACTGTAAAACGAAGCACCTTTACATATCCCCCCCTTGCATTGAGGTCACGCCCCAAGGTTAACACACAATGGAATTTTAATTAAAAAAAAGAAAAACAAGAAAAAGTTCAGTTAGCCGCAGAGGGAACAAATAAACGGGACTAGGTTATTATTTATTGGTAGGCAGCTGGAATAAAGTGTGTGTGCTTTAGTAAACCGCAGCATATCCAAACTTCTTCAATGGTTATTTTGTGATATGTCAAGTGTTTAGCTTAGCCTGAAAGAAAACGACGTTGTGCGTGTGTTGAGTAAGGAAATGAAGTCTAAATCAGATTAGTTTTCTTCATGACGGATAGAAACTCCTCGCGGGACACTTCGCCATCGGTGTTCAGATCGGCCTCGTCGATCATCTCCTGCAGCTCCTCGTCGGTGAGAGTTTCGCCCAGCTCTTTGGCCACACGCTTCAGATTGGCAAAGGTGATTTGTCCGGTGCGATCATCGTCGAAGAAGGAGAAGGCCTTCAGCATGTCCTGCTTGGAGTCTTTGGCTGACATTTTGAGGCGCATCAAATGCAAAAAATCATTGAATGCAATGCGACCCGATTTGTCCTTGTCGATCTCGTCCATCATGTTCTTGATCTCCTCCTTGTTCGGCTCAAAGCCCAAGGCGCGTATTGCGACGCGAAGTTCCTTCACCTCAATGAAACCGGTGCATTCCGTGTCGAACAGATCGAAGGCCTTCTTGATGTCGATCTTCTGGGACTTGGACAGGTCAAAGGTCGGCAGCAGGCGCTTGTTTTTCGCCTTGCGCGTTCTGATCAGCACCGAGCCCGAGTTGAGAGTCGCCGCCGAAACGTTGCTGCTCAAATTCATCTCCATCCTTGAATCCTTTGCCAAACGAATGTTTTGCAAAAATTCTGTTTTGCTTTCGTTTATTGTTTTGTTAAAAAAATTGTGTTTATTTTTATTTTATATATTTTACTGTGTATATGTTTACAGACCTCACCGTTGGGAGAACTGAATTCAATGTGAGCTAATTTTACTCTGACAGGCCAGCAAAGGAAGCTGTCGGCTGTCTGCTTGACGGCAGCCTGCTTCGTTTTCACAGGGTATACTTTATTTATTTATTGTGACTTTCATTTATATATTTATATAACTATTGGTTTATATTGGCTCACTTTAAATATCTTGTTTAGTTCACTTTACGTGAGTAACTTAACACAAAAATGATTTAATTAATTAAAATTAAAATTAGTATTAATATAATTTAGCTTTTAAAATAAAATATTAAAATAAAGCTATATTTTTTAGCTAGAAGGAAATCGGTGTCTTTATAATATAATAAACAAAAAATAAATAAAATAATTTCTGAAGTTGCTCAAACCAAAAGCTGACTATAAGAAATGTTGATATAAAATTGATTTAAGTATTTTTTTATATATGTTTTTTAACTATTCTATTCTTACAATCACACTTAAAAAAGTTATGGACAGTATTTGTTTTAGCTTAATAAGATTACAATAGTTGTATTGGATTAAATGTTATGCTTAAATATATATTTATTTTTTAAAGATTTTATATATTTTTTTCACAGCTTTTCCCACTAGCGTTTATTTGAAGTTTTAAATTCACACCAGGAATTTCTTTTACATCACCTTAAAAATATTTTGGCATTTTTTGAAGGCAACGAAACAAACTTAGCCAATTAAAATATTAAAAGGCCTCTTGGATACATTAATTATAATTATTTAAAATTAATTTTAATTTCTTTAATTTCTTGCCCAGCAATGGCGCTCAAGAAATTTGCCTATAATTGTTTTATAGTAAATAATTTACATAAATAATTTGCTGTTGTTGCCACATACTTGCCACCAAATGTGGCGCAGTGTATTGAACGCAAGCAGAGACAGACAGCGTGGCTGGAAAATGGCAGGAAAATGCCAGCTGCCAGCTGCCCAAATGTCAGTCAAAGTTGCGGCGACTACGTGCCGCGAATTCGTTTGCCACGTGCCGCACGCAGCATGTTGCTCATGATTCCAATTACATAAACAAGAGTATTACATATATATATATATATATATTTATTTTTTCTTTTTTTGCTCACCTGCAGCTCGCCTCCGATGGAGGTGAGAGATAATTTACGATTGCGCTCGCGCTCCAGTCTCATGAGTATCTGTGCGTTCTGCTCGCAGCTGTATGTGTGGGTCTTGCGGCGCCGCTCCAGGCTGTACTCGTAGAGCGGCCTTGCCGCATCCGGTTGCAGCTGCAGCTGCGCCTCGTCGCCGGCGTCGCAGCTGCACAGCGATTGATTGCTGCGTCCTTTGGCCCGCTTCAGCGAGCCGCGATGCGAGCCCCGTTCGCTGACAAAGTCCGCAAAGGTCACAACGTTGTTGTGATTGTTGTTGTAGCCGCCCGTCTCGTAAGCGGTCGCTGGCCGCAACGCGGGTCCGCTGGGCGCAACGCCGCCCCCTTTTCGTTTCGACGGGGAGACGTAGTAAATATCGTGTTCATCGAACTCGACGCCGACGACGCTGCTGCGCTGCTGCTGCGCGGTTAGCGTCGCTGTTGCAGTGCTGCTGCTGGTGCTGGCGCCGCTGCTGAGATTGCAGCCCTGGTCGCCGCCCATTAGCAGCGCCTGCGCGCCCCGCAGCGAACCCAAGCGACGCAGCTCAGTCATGTCCTTACCAAATATCCTTTACAATATAAAAGCAGCTATCTCTTTCTTTCTCACTCTCACTCGTTGTTGCTCTCTTTGATTTAGTCAGCTGTCTGCTGGGGCGTCATTTTACAGCTTATTGTCATCAGTTGCCGTCTCATGTTAAATTCATGGCCCACACGCGCTTTGGCATTAGCATAACACTTTGTCTGCCAAGGATTTCTTTTTTTTTTTAATTTTAAATGCGCCTCAAGCTGACTGCCAAGCTAAGCCGGCTAACGATTTCCTTATGTCAATATACCAAATTCGCAATCCGCTTCTTCCTTTTTTTTTTGTTTTTTTTTTTTGGCTAACTGTTTGCGCTTGTGTCAAGTTGACAGCTTAGGCTGCTCCTTCTGCTCCTTCTGCTCCTTCAATTCGATTTTGTTCCTCTGCGTCTTCTTAGGCTGTTTGTTCTGTTAATAGACTCGTTTTTCGCGCTGCTAATAACTGCAAAAAAAAAAGAATGAAAGGAAAAGCAGAAAATACGTTAGAAGTGAGTGCCAAAAAAAAAGGAAATATTTGTGTGTGTGCTTTTTGGATTTTCTCTATATGTGTGTGTGTGTGTTGAGTGCGTTTTCGTTGCCGCTTAATTGGTTTTTGGTTTCGCATAATCCGTTAATGTGCCAAGCAATTGAATCTTTAGCTTCGAGTGAGAGATTTTGATTTGGCAAGTGTTACAAGAACGTTAAGTCTTCTTCTTTTAATTGGTTTAAAAAATAATATGTATTTCATTAAGCTGCTTAAAGAACTTTTCGATGCTTATAAAGTATATTTATTAAATATATTCCGCATAACATTTAATATATTATTTGAAGTTTTTATTTACATTGTCTTATAAAGTAAATCAAATATATTTATGACATATACATATGTATATTCCAAGCCTTGAAATGTGCTTTTAATTAATTTATTTTTATTGCATGCTTCTCTAAATATTTTCTTTAAATTCATTTAGCTATAATCAATTAATTTAATAGACTTTTCTATAGATTAACAACAATTTGATTTGACCAAAAGAGAATTAAGACTTCTCACTAAATTTCTTTAAATAAAATATTTATTTTTGCTAAAAAAAAATATATATAATAAATAAAATAAATATCTGGATATAAAAATATATTTAATAAGGAGAGAATTCGCTTAAAATAAATAAACAATATTCTAATTTAACTATCAGCTAATTAAAAGTAAAATATGCTTTTATATAATCATCATATATATTGATATTTTTAATTTTCTTAGGGTAGGAAATTATATAAAATATATATTATATATGGTGTTAATGTATTGGTACATTAACAATAAATTATAAAAATAACTGATAGAAAATAAAATAAACAAATTCTTTCCTTTGTTCTTTTCCCAAAATTCCAAAGGACATTTTGTAAACTTAAGCTCTTCAAATAGTTGTGAAATTTGTCAGCAATGTCACAAAGAAAAACGCAGAGGGACACAATTGATTTAAACTCTTGACAACTATTTAACCCAACAGCCTGCGATAAACTTGACGCTTTGCAACACTGGCTGCCGAAGAATTAACTCATTACATGCGCTCATTAAGCTATAACCAAAGTTGATTAAGGCCTTGAAAAAGTTTTGCTGCACAAGAATGTCCCCCAGCGGTGGGCGGGCCTTGGCATTGTGGGCGTGGCAAGACAAGAGTCTGACAACTTGAAGTGCCACTCGAAATATGCCCAAGACAAAATGTTTGGCGAAAGTAAAAGTTGCCGTGGCAAACTTCTTAAAAATACTTAAGAAGCGATAAATATCTCAAAGTATATACATATATAGGATATATATATATAAATATATACACACACATGATATGTTTAGGGCTGGGGCTGAAGGGGGCGTGGCAAATGTTTTGACTCTTGAAACTTTGCTCAAGTTGCCTATTTGTTACTCTTCATGTTGTTTTGGTTGTTGCTGCTTCTTCTTCTCTGCTCTTAGGGGACAAATTTGCCATTGTTGTTGTTGTTGTTGCTTTTGCCCATACTCATTATCTTTTAACGTTATTATCAGGCCGCATTTTTCGGTGCTGGCAAAGTTCGTCAGCCGTTGCCAATTTTCGTTGCCGGCAGCTTTAAGCGAATTCCTCAAAAAAGTTCCCTTTAGAGCCTTGCCAGCTGCCTCAATTATGTGTATTTGAAATTATTGTTGTTGTTGTTGTTGTATTTGTTGTTGTTTTTGCTTATTAAAAACTTGCCAACGTTTTTGGCCCAAAATGTTTTGCCATCAAAAGCGGCAAATGTTGCCACAGCAAATGGCGTCTGGATTTTTAGCTTTGAATATATAGAAAATAAAAAAGAAAAATTCGTTCAGCTAGCATGTAAACGACTGAACAATACTCTATTAAAAAAAATGTATTAAAACATATAAGTTCTAAATAAATTCATTATTTTTGCAAGCCATAAAACTTAAGACTTCAACTTTGACTGGGTTAAAGTCACATTTTCGATATGAATATTATAAAATTTGTTAGTCTTGTATACCCCTTTTTCGCTTAGCTTACAGCGTGTTGAAATTCGCACAACATTCACATAAATTCAGATGAATTTGTCTGTCAATCAATAAAGGTAGCAGCCAAACGCACACGCGATTTTCTTGGCGAGCTTTCTCAAAATTAAATGGAGAAAATGGCAAAAAAAATATAAATAAATATTAATGTTGTAGTAGAGAATAAGCGACTATTGAATGCCCTATTTAATATATTATAGGTTTTTTAAATTATTTAAAAGTATTTAAAGTTGCTTAAAAGCTTTTTCATATCAGACTTTTTAATAAAAGTTTTCTCAAACTTTCCAATTAATTTTTAATTAAAAACAAAAAAATAGATAAGTAAATAAAATTGAAAATTTCTGCTTTTGCAGCTATGAATTATTCTTAAAATTAATTTTTCATATAAAACAAATATGAAAAAAGTAAGTTTCAAAATCAATTAAATTTACTTTTGAACGGCACTTTTTTATTTAAATTAAAAGCAACCTTTTGTAACTAAGCCATATTTATAGGGTATGTCAAGCAGCAGCAGCGGCGTCTATAATCAATAAAAAAATTGGCAACTGACAGCTGCTGACAGGCTTGGGGGCTGTCTCACTTAACTTGGCTTTGACGCACGCACTTCTAATAATAATAAAAATACATTTTTTTTTCATTGCCCGCCTGCTGCGATTCTGCTTTCAACTTTTTAATACTGCAAATAAGATTGTGTGAAGTGAAAGCAAATCAAAAGAAGCTGAAATGAAATCTATAAAAAAGTAGAACTTAACATATGAACCAAGCTGATGGGCACTAATTTGGATTAATTAATTTTGGCATTGATTTCGCGCGCTGCGGTTCAGATTCAAAAAAGGGTTTTATGTGTCAGGTCATAAAGTCCAAGCGGAGGAAGAAGTGAAAATCTAATTTAAGAGCGGCACGCACACAAAGGAAGTGCCACAGGACTCTGCGGCGCACAAATGATACATGAGCTGATGGCGGCAGTAAAAGCTTCGGTTTGGCTTTCATTTGCGTTTAAAGACCCGCCCCAAAAAGGACTTCCGCCTGCAGCGGCCAACAAATTAACATGGCCCCAATCTGTGTGAGATTCTCTCTCTGTGTGTGTGTGTGTGTGTGCGAGTGTATGTGTGTGCCATGAATTATGACGAAGCCAGCTGCAGACCTAATGGAAAAAGCTTCGTTTTGTGCGGCGCACGCAAGGCGTAAATTAGAAAAAAAAAGAAAAGTATATTTGGCGCCCACGCGGCGTATGTGTAATGTGCGTAAGTTTCAGCCAAAAATTGGACACGATCTATGCGACACAGAAACTTTTGGCCATAAATACGATTACGACTACGACAACAAAATGTTTTGTTTTTAATTTTTGACACGTAGCGACGGCAAAGCAAGTAAATATATACTATATATATATATATATATATATATATGTGTGTATAGGAAAAAAAACATGTGTTCTTTGACATTGTAAAAGCGGGTGGAGCACATTTTAAAATTCCAGCAGGCAGCGCGTATAATGAGTTTTTGCTGGCGGCAGCTCGTAAATACATTCGTTTTGGCCCGTATTTTCATTTTGGTCTATAGAGGCCCACATAGGTGGGCTATAAAATTTGTTTAACACCAATGCGCGGCACGCAACACACGCGCCAATCAAATTTATTTCATTTTACACACACACACACACACACACACAAATATATATATTTATATGTAAACCATTTTTGCTTTTCTTATTTTCGTTTTATGACAGCGCAGCAAATTAATGAAATTTACGCAATAAATCATTGGCGCAAGGCGCATAAAAGCTCGAACAAATATAAAAAAATAAAACAAAATGTAAGAAAAATAAAACAAACAGGAAAAAACGCATAAACGGATAAATAAAATATTGTTGCATAGTTGCAGGCGTTGCAGGTGGCTTGTAAATTATCCGATTTTTATTCGATAAGCGTAAAATCAAATGTGAAGTCAAGGATCAAAAGTTTGGCTTTAACACCGTAAACCTTTTTTATTTTAGCCAAAGATAATCGAGAGGATTTTATGTCAGACTGATGTTGAGAATATTTATAAATTAAACCAGCAAACTGAGTTGGGGTTTCTAAAATAATAATTAACACAATATTGTAATGAAAAGAATGCAATGAAAAAGTATTTAAATTTAATAATATTATTAATATTCATATATACTAAATTCATTTATATTATATATAATTTAGTATATATGTTAATTAATTATATATATAATTTAATTATTTACACGAGCATATTAATTAAATTAAGTATGATATTAATATTTATAAATACTAAATTAATTTATAATATATATAATTAATTATTTACAGGAGCATATAAATTCAATTATTAGTGTTCATATATACAAAATTGAAAAATATGTCTTTGTAAATAATTTAACTATCTAAATTATTACTATTAATATATATACTTTATTTATTAAATATGTAAATAATTCATTTATATATATTATTTATATTAACATATACTTAATTTATTTATATTCTCCACTCTTGCCCAACTCCACTTATTTCAAATATTTAAGTTAAGACCCTCAAAAACTTGCTTTAAGCATTTTTTTAAAAATGAATTTTCAATGAATTCCCAAGCGTATTTTCACGCTTCGAAATTCCTTTAGTTTTCTCGAAAAAGAAAATAGTTTAGCACTTATTTAGCTGGCCAAAGCCAGACACAAGCCGCATGCCCGGCCAAAAAAAAAAAAAAAAGAAGAAGAAGAAGAATAAACACCATTCACAAGTCATATTTCTGGATGGGAAAGTGCGTTGACTGCACTTTTTGGGTGGGGGGGGGGGGACATAAAACTTTTCGGCCATAATCTCTGGGCAACAGTGGAACTGCTACCCAACTCTCTCTCTCTCGCTCCTTCTCTCTCTGTCTCTTTCTTGTGCATGCTTTGTAATTCTCGGTTGCATCCGTTTCTAAAAAGTTGCCACCAAATTTCAAGTGGTTTTTGGGAATGGGCGCCCGACGGCTTTTAGCTGACTTAACACACACTCTAATATATTGCCGTCCTGCTTTGGTGGCCTCATAAAGCTCGAGCTTAAGCATGTCGGTCTAAAAAAGGGTTTCCTGCTTTTGACTTTGGCCAAAAAAAAAACAAAACCAAAAAAAAAAATAATAATAATAAAAATTTGCGCCCGCATGAAAATTGTGCGTATGTGTGCGGTTGGGTGGTTTTGGGTGGTTTGGGTGGTGCGGTGGCTGCGGGGTGGGTCAAAAAAAACACAAGTTAACAATGGCGCTTGTCGTGACTTTAAATAAAGAAATAACTTGCGAATAGTTCTAGTCAAACAATGCGCGACGAAGTTTAACATGAATACGCTTTTATATATTGCTCTATGAGACCTCCATGCGCGTGGGCGAGGGCGTATCCGTGGTGGGCGTGGCACCCGCTTCACTTACAATGCGTACAAGTTTTGCATATTTTTTTTTCTGTTTTATGTCTCTCCTCTTCTGCTTTCCTTTTGACAAGCAGCGCGCAAAAGTTTAGCACTTAATATTTTCTTTACTTTTATTTTGGGGCTGCTCCTTTTTGGGCTTATTGGCCAAAGGCAGCTTAGCTTGGCTTTTAGACATTGTTGTTTCTATTATTTATGGGGCGCCCACGCATTTCACGTTTCGCATTTCGACTGCATTTTTGACTTATTTACCTTGCACTAACTTCCTTGCAGCCTCCTCCTGGAAATAAACGAAAAAAATGGGAAAAATATTTATTTTTAATAAGCCATTTTCTCTAATGGATAATGCTGTTTTTTTCAAAGAGAGAGAGAGAGAGAGAAACTCTCCAAGTGCATTAGTTATAATATTTTTGAGCAATTTCTTCTCCTTTTTTATTTGAAACTTAAGGTATCGAATTTAAATGTAAAATAAGGGATTCTTTTTCTGTTTTCTTTGATGCTTTTGTGTCTTTTTATTTGCTCCTTTAAAAGCATTCGAAAATGTATTTAAAGGGCTCGGGGTTGTCTTATTTTTAATAAGTAAATATTTGTGTTCAATATTTTTATTTACAATTTAAAAAAAATTTGATTCAACTTAAATGTTTTTTTATTAAAATTCTTTGGGAATTAAGTTCTTAGCTAAGAGTATTATTAACTATTTTTTCTATGCTGTCTTTTTTTTTATATGCATTTAGTTCTTAAAAGTATTTAAAAACTTTTTTTATATAAAAAGTAAACTTTTTAGCCAACACCATAAAATATATTTAACAGCATTTAAAAAATTTTAGAAATTATAATTTGAATTATTCATACAGCTTTTAATCATCTAAATGCGGAGAGCAAATATTGTTTTTAATTTAAATAAGTTCAATTCCCACAAAGAATAACTTTAAAATCTGCAATTATGCTGCATTATCATAAAAATATTTTTGCATAATTAAGCTGTGCACAATTCTAGATGCAAAAACACACACACACACACACACACACACACACACTCGCACACACACACACATGCTGGCGAGTGCATTGCAAGGCGAGTTCAACACATTGTCATAACTAACACAAACTTATTTATCCCTGGGGTCCGATTTATATTACTTCCCCCCGTTAGCCATGTGCCACACACTGCCACGCCTCCGCCTCCTCCACGACGCAGTGTCGCACTGAGTCGGAGGTTACAACTCCAAGGTTGGTACGCTGTAAATTTATCAGTGTCAGAAATAATAGCGCGCCCGTTTTCGCTTTTAATAATTTCCCTCGGCAACGAGCCGAGTGAGAAACATTTGGAGCGGAAATTGCTGCTCGAGATGGAGAAATTGTGAATAGTGAAAATCACTTACAACTTGATAAACTAAGACATACGCTGTAATTGAGCTTGTGCGTGGCATAAAAGAAACTTTCTCTTAAGGTAAAATTTCACTTTCAATTGAAGTAAAAAAGTGTTGAATGAAACTTTCTTTATGGAATTATATTTAGATATATAAAATATAAGTAGACAAGATTTAGATGCAATTATAGCTTTTAACATAACTCATTACTGTTAGTTTACAGAGCACTTTAAAATCATGTTAACGAAAGAATTATTGAATGTTAAATAACATTTTTATAAACAGTAAGGAGGAATTTCTTTCCATTTATTCATTTCTCTAATATATGTTAATAGCTTTTGATTTTGCTTCATATTTTCATTATTATATAAATTCAAATAAAATATGAAAATATACTTGATACAAAAAACTTTATTCTTCTCAAATGTGATTTTAATTTTGATTTCTTAGATCAAGCTTTGAGCAAGCTTTAATTTAATTAATTAATTAATTTAATTGATTTCATTAAAGTATTTGTTATTTTTAAAAAAGCTTCTTTAAACATTGTTAAGAATTATAAATATTCCGTTTAAGTTCAGTTCCTAACTTCCTTTACTACTTTACATTTACATTTAATAGGGTATATTAATGACAGAGCCAGCTAACATTTGGGCATTAGAACAACGGGCCAGCCTTAGTGCATATGCTGCAGGACACTAGGACACAGCACGTGACACACACTAACACACACACACATACACACACTGACACACACATGTGTGTATTTGTTGTTTGGTGTGCCATCTGAATAATTTGACTTAGTTGCCTTGCGGCGATTTTTTGGGGTAATGGAATTTGGCGCAGTTCGCGTTGAGCGCCAAATTTCCGCGCATTTTCCCACATTTACTTAACTTTCCTTTTTCGCTGGCTTTGCCGACGCCGCCAACGCATTTATTTGCCTTGCCTGTGTCAACATCAAAGCCATCAATTATTTAATTAAAGTTTGCTCTGCAGAGTGAAATTCTTTTTTTAAATTTGTTTGATTTCTGCACAAAAAAATATTTAATTAAATTAAGTTTTTTTTTTGTAGTCCTTTTGTGTCATTATTTTAATGCGCACAAATTACATTTGACAAATGTTAAAATGGCTTTTGTTATGTTAGCATTTTAGTTATTGCAAAGCTGATGAGAAAAATGTATTAAAAATTTATAAGAAATTTTACGAAATAGGCTTACAAATTTAGCTTTGCCGTACAGTTAAAAATATGTTTTTTGCACTTTATTTTTTTGACAGCTGAGGTTTATTTAAGGTCCTCACTTGCCAATATTAACATATTTATTTTTAAAAGATTTGGCAATTTTTTTTTTGCCACATTTTCAAGTGCCTGGGCCTAAAATACTTTCCATTAAGAACTCAGTCGCCAGCAGTCTGTGGACATTAGGCGCAAACTTTTAACATAAATTCAAGAGCTCCACACTCATAAATACGCTCCTCACTTACATCGATAAGAGACCGAAAACTTAAGAGCATATAATAATAATATAAATAAAATATGCAGCAGGCAACTTTTTTCTTTTTGTGCTGTTTTTTGTTGTTTTCTGTCTCTCTCTTTATTTAAGCTATTGACTAAATACTTTGGCAAATTCATAAATTGAGGCACATCATAATGGCATAAATATTTAAAAGATCCTTTTTTTTTTTCGGGGGGGGGGAGGCCGGCCTCCCACATTTTTATTTTTTTTTGTATTTTTTTTTTGGGCCCCCCCCCCCCCCCCCCCCCCCTCCAAAAAAAAAAAACAAGAAAAGAAAATATGAAAATATAGAAGTGATAGGCGCCTAACTAGCAAATACCCTGTAAGCAATTATTGGAATGTAAATATATTATCCTAGATTACTCGAAGTAAAGTTAAATAATTCAACTCAGTTAATCATGGACTGGATTCTATTTTTAAATAAAATTGTTTAATAAAAAAGGTTAAAAAATATTATAATAGGAATATGATATATATATTAATATATTTTAATAAAGTTATATATTTTAAGAGAGTTTTTTAATACTCTGGACTTATGCTTCTGTTCATCATAAATATATAATATATATTAAATATAATTTAAAAAATGTAGTAAAATAAATAAAAAATGCATTTTAAGAAACAAATTAAAATTTGTTTTTATAGATTAATTTATATCTATTTGTTGGCTTAATTTTTGATATATTTATAATTTTCTAAATGCACTTAAAATATTTGCAAGGTAATCTCAAACACATTTAAGTGAATATACCCCCTCGACTATGAAATTTGCAGGGTATAGCGAAAAGTAAGAGTGTCCAAGTTTGTCAGTTTGTGGCAGTTGTTAGTTGCCACGCTGGCTTATTCATGAGCATTCATCAAAAGCTCACTTAATGCGCCCCATATTGGCCATGGCTTAAACAGTTTTTGTTCGGCCCGCAGAGAACATTTTTTGGCTATTTCCAGAACGTCATGTAATAATCCGCATTGATGTTGAAACACACGCTGGCAAACTTTCGCATTCATATGCGGCCATCGAACTGGGCCAAGACAATTAGGGCGCTGGTATGTGGGCGTGGCACATTTTGGTAGAGTCCATTAACACACAAGGAGTGAATTCACATTAGACTTTAATAAGCCAATAAGTTTGCGCTCAGGTGCCTCGCGTCCTGTCGTTGTCCTTGTTGCCACTCAAAAGGCACTGCATTAATATTTATGCGCGTATTACGCTTGATTGTGGCATAGACTCAACTTGTTGTTGTTGTTGTTGTTGCTGTTGTTGTTGCTGTTGTTTGTAGGCCAGGCCATGCGTGCGTTATAAATAAAATTAAATGTATCAGTTAGCCTGCATTTGGTGCCGATAAGTCCCCTTTTGGCTCCTGACTCCGTCCGCCCTCTAATGAGATTCCAGTTCGGGTCTCGGGTTAATGATGCGTCCGTCTGTCCGTCCGTCCATTTAATGTTCTCCTTGGCTACTTTACAGCAATGTGATTATCCCGAATTCAGGTGTAGCCTTCACGCCCCCCCAACCGTGTGATTTGTGGTTATTACCAGCCAAAATTGTTCTTGGCCAAAGTTTGAAGAATACAGCTTATCTGCGTGGTGGATTAAGAAGCCATTAAATATTGTTTGGCCTTAACATCATATTTATTGGAGGTGGTTTATTTTGTGAAAGGGGGAAGCGGAAAGGCGTTCTCTAAAATTCGAAGTATTTCATTCGCTAGCATTTATTGGTATTTTTTTAATTTTATTATTATTTTTATATATACTCAATAAAATCAAGTTACCATTATTCATCTATGTAACTCAGTTTTAATCTAATTATCATGAAATTTTGCAGAGATGCTTCGCTTTCTAACATGCATTAAATATATCTAAGTTGTACAGATCAGATCACTATAGCATATAGCTGCCATAGGAACTATCAGTGGAAAAATAAACTTATGTATGAACAACTTTTTTGTTTATGAAAATATACAAACTAAACTTGGTTATTTTAAGTATTTTACTGTTCAACGTATTTTTGTAAAGTTTTATTAAAATTAGAAAACTTTATCGCATAGCTGCCATAGAAACTTTAGGTTAAAAAATGAATTTTTGTATGAAAAACTTTTTTGTTTTCAAAGATATCTTAACGAAACTTGTTAATTACATATCTTATTAAGCTTCTAATATTTCTGTTCAATAATATCAATATCTGAAAACTATATCATATAGCTGCCATAGAAACTTTACAGCGAAAAATGAGTTTTCGTATGAAAAACTTTTGTGTTTTTTAAGCTAACCAAACAAAATTTGGCATATAAATATCTCTGTATTTTCCTAACATTTCTGCCAAATTTGATCAATATCTGATTACTATATCTTATGGCTTTAGTGAATATAATAATCGAAAAATTTGTTTTTGTATGAAAAACTTTTTTGTTTGCAAAGTTATCTTAACGAAAATAGGGTATAATAAGTCATATTAACCTTCTAACTTATAACATTATCATATAGTTGTCATAGAAGATGTTTGTCTGTTTTTAAGAAAAAATCTTTAATAAATTAACTACATAAATTAAATACTGAACTCCCTTTGTTTTTGCCTCTTATCAGACATATTTGTGTTATTTGTCTCTATTCAAACGTACTCCAAAAGAATATCTAATTTTTAGTTACATAGTCAACAATATTTAAACTTAAACTGAAAAGAAAAAAAGTTGTTGAATAAAAATCAAGTTTTCTCTGCCAAAAAAAAAACTGCTCCACACTTCTTTTAAGTAAAGCCAAAGCACGTTTACTACAAATTCACCGAAGTTAGTTTGATGCCAATCATTGAGCTATGCATTTTATTTACTCGAATTTGCCGCTGTTTTTCCACCCTGAAAATGTTTGCAGCGCACTTTTCCACAATATCTTTATCAACATGTTACATGAAATAAAAATAATGAGCGGTTAGAGATGATAGGTAAAGCAGCGTGAAACTGGATAAAGGGAGAGAGAGGGGAGAGAGGGAGGAGAGAGAGAGAGAGAGCGAGTGGTGGTGAAAAGGAGCTGGCTTTTGCTGTATCCTGTCGCAGGCAGCAGTAAAAACAACAGGGACTACAACAAAGCAAGGAATTAACTCGCATGCTTGGCATAATAAACATAACGGCAAACTGGCTAAAGCTTTGCTTTTGTTTTGCCTGGATTTTTCCACATTTTCCGTGCTACCATCTTTGACTTGGATTCGCGCTGGCTGCCTGTTAACATGCGAAGATCCTGGCATGTCGCCTTGGGGCTGCAATACGCCAGCACGCAAAATGGCAAAAACTTGTAGCCTTTGCGACTCGACCGGGCAGAAGCTGAAGAAGAAGAAGAAGAACGCCCCGAGACGGCACCGCTGGGCCAAAAGGTTCGAGTTGGCAACATGCTCGCAATTAGTGCAGAGTTGGCAGCTCAAAGGCTTTTTGGTACGGCTCAGCTAATTGAGTGGCTCGGCATACGCGGCGTATGAGCAATGCCTGCTTCGCCACCAAGCCCACCAATTAAATTGTTGTATTTGTTTAAGCCACTTAATGTGGTTCCTTTTTTTCTCTAGCTATTTCAGTTTTCTTATTTATTTACTTTTTTTTGTTTTTTGTTAATGGTTTTGCGCAGCGCACCTCAATCACTGCCGACACAAATTATGATATGTAGCTCAAGTAAGAGGGTCGATCGAGAAGTTAATGAGAAGAAAAGAAAATTAAAAAAAAATGTATAAAATTATTTAGTTTAAGTTTTTTAATTATAAAAATGATTGAGAACAAATAGTAAAGTTTTAACTTGATCAGTTGAATGTAAAGCTTAATTTATTTGTAAGTCATTTTCATTAAAAGCTTAAAAGAAAAATATTTCTCTCTTTACTATTAAATTAAAATGTTCACAAAGTTTATTTTGAAAATGTTTCCTTTTATTTGTTCTAGTAAAATAAACTTAATTGAACGTGTTTTTTTTTTTACTACATAATATAAGAAATCTTTAGACTGTTTATTAACATTTTTATATAAAAATAAATTAATATAAAAAGCAATTCACATTTCTATAACTTTTCTACGAATAACTTTAAGCTTTAGAATAAGTTCTACATGCCTTTTTTATATATTTTTAATCTCTTAATGTTTGGCAACAATTCCAACTGAGTGCAACTAGATAAATGAAATATTTAAAACATTTAACTAATGATCCTCAACTGCTCTGGCAAACAAACAAACAGCCCTCGTGCAGTTTTCTTCCGTAATAGACAAAAAAAAAAATATATAATGCTAGTTAGAGAGCTGGAAATTAATTTCCCCAGTGCATTATTTTGGGGTCAGGAAGGCGCTTTCCAAGCATAAATTGACGTTATGACAAATTGTAGACAAAGTTAAAGATGATGAAAAATGAAAACGCAAAAATGCAAAAAAGAAAATTAAACTGAGAGACTTTTACGAAACTGCCCAAAAAAAAAAAAAATAAGAATGAAAAAGAGGAGAGAGAAAACAGAAATGAAATGAAAAGGCAACAAACGCAGGGCGAATTATTGAAAGTCAGCGCATAATGGAATTGAAATAAAAATTGCTAATATAAAAATGAATTTCAATTGTGAAAAAGAAAAAAAAAAGAGAAATAAATTGTATTCATGCTTTAAGTTGCTAATTTAAAGCATTAAAATGAATCTGTAACTTTTTTTTTTATATTTTGGACGAGGCATTCAATCAACGCCAGAGAAAAAGTCAACTTTAGTTTCTGGCTGATATGAAATAAGCTCCATTATTCATGGCACGCTCTCTATGTCCCTCTCTGTCTCACTCGCACACTATGCTGCTGTCTCTGTTCATCTATCAGTCATTTTGTATTACGCGTGGGGCAAATGTAAACTTTATGCTCACTTGCCCTGTGGCTTTAAAAAAGGTTTTTATTTTGTCCGTTCGCATTTCTGTCTGTCGCATTGTTGCCTTTTGCTGGCACTCGCTCTTTGTGTCTGTCTGACAGCCATTTTTGGCACACCCAACACACACACACACACACACACACACACACATATAGAGAGTTGGCACTTACGCGCTCTTGGCATGCTCATAAAATTTTATGATTTCGATCAACTCGAGTGCGGAAATTATTAAGAGTCGAATCTGTTTCAACTTCCTGCACAGCCCGCCAAACGGAGCGAATATATAGGCACAGTCATCTATATGTATACAGTGTGTGTGTGTGTGTGTGTGTGTTTTTGTGTGTGTGTGTGTTTTTTGCTTTCAAAATTTCATATGACAGCTGCCAGCGGGCTAAGTGCAGCCCAGGCCTCAAAGGCACACAGACAGAAAGAGAGAAAGAGAGAGCGAGAGAGTGAGAGAGAGAGTCTGAGTGAGATAGCACACACACAAGCACATAAACTTCAATGGCCAAACATTTGGCCGCCCGCTGCCACGCCCACTTTGCTGCCCACTCTGCATGTGAAGTGGCCGCCATTTTAATTTATATTGTAGCTGTGTTAAAGTTCAAATATAATAAAAGGAAAACATCGCATGTGTTTTCCCTGCTTTTCAGTTATTTTCCTTGGCGTTTTCTTTCTCTGGAGTGGATGGCACTGTAAAGTGCGTTTTATCTTTTGGCAGGTGGCGCCTCCCCAGTTGGGCTAACTTTGCCAATGGCCAATTTCTTAGCGCTTCTTCTGCTTCTTCTTCTTCTTCTTCTTTTTTTTTTATGAACAACTCTGCAATGAAATTTCCGTTTCCTGTGGCCGCCATTTCATTTACGGGGCGGGACACAAAACGTTTTTGCTTGTCCGCATATGAAAAGTGTGTGCGAACTTTTGTTAACACACACACACACATACAAGACACACTCACACACACACACATATTTCTCTTTGAGTTCCCATTAGGATGTTATCATGATCAAGTTTATTTACTATTTTAACAGTTGTGTTTATTTAAAGCTAAATGAGTTCTTGTTAAAGTTTTGATTTGTGTATTTATTTATTTTATTGCTTTTTTGCTCAGCATAAAATATACAGTTTATTAAAATATAGCTTATATATATAAATCGATGTCCTAGCTTAAATATCTTTTAATTTATTTTTAAATCAAAAACATGCTCAGGAATATCTTTTAGCTTTTTAATAACAAATTTAAATGGCAGTAAAATCAGAAGAATTCAATTTAAGAGACTGCAAATAAAACAAAAATAATAATCGTTTACACATTCTTTTTCATAATATAAATAACTTGCAAAGCAATTTAAAAATGGAAATAAATATGATAAAGTTAAAAATTAACAATCCACTTTTCCTTTTTTTACGCAAACAAATTTTATTTAAGTACTCTTAATTCACACAACTTGATGCACAGCAATAAAAATGAACCTTTTAATAACATTGTTAAGCATGAAAGAATACTATTTAAACTTTATTAACTTCCAGCACTTGTCGGCTTAAACGAATATAAAAAAAGAGCCAACATTGGCAAAAATTGGCTTTAAATTAGGTTATCCATTTTGGGCATTAAGCCCATTACATCCAATTAGCGTTGGCTATTTTAAAGTGTCGCCTCGATTTGATGCCCGAACACCCATCAAAAGGACATAAATAACTGTTACATAGAATACAAAAAAAAGAAGAGATATAAGTAAAAATAGCTCGAAAGAACAAACTGTGAACGCTTCACGGCTTTGTGATGGTTGCGGCCTTAACTGATAGGCGAACGCTAAGCTGACCCATAAATTTGGCCATGCCTTTAACGAGCACCTGCCACGCCCCCCCAAATGACCGCAAAAGTTATTTAAAAAAAAATAGAAGGAACACAGAGTGAAAGTTTAGAGAGATAAGCATTTGGGAGCAGCTGTAAAAAGCGCATAAACATGCGTGTCGGGGTCAGTTTAAACAACGAAAGCTGAAAGTGGAGTTGACTCCAGCAAAGTTGAAGCCACCTGCCCCGCCCCCCCCCCCCCCAACCCACCATTCCTCCATTCCACCTTGATGTGTGCACTTTCCTTGCTGTTGTTGTTGTTGTTGCTACTTTGAAGGTACTTAGGGCGTTTTGAATTTTTTATGAGCGTTCTCCCTTGGCCATAATGTTCGAAACGTATATTGAAATAAATGTGAGCAGCTCTCACTCGAAGTGTGTGCATGTGTGTGTGTGTGTGTAAGTGTGTGTGAAACTGTGTTTTTTGGCACCCTGCAAAGATTTACATGTGTACGTATTTTGTTTGCTGGCGGGTTCTCTTTTGTTTTTTTGTTTTTGTTGAATTTGTATTTTAAATGAGATTTATTAAAATATTTTTTAATACTTAAGCAGATTTATTTCTTTTTGATATGTTATTAAAAAAATTGCTTTTAAAATAATAATATAAAATAAATTTAAAATTACTTAAAAAACAAATGTTTATTCAGGTTTAAAGCTCTAAATAATTTAAAGTAAAAGTCAATTATTTTCTATATATATAAATTATCATTTATCACTTTAAGTTAGTTTTTAACAATATTAAGTTCTTTTCCAGTTAATTTTTATGTTATATGTTTAGTTTTTTATTTAATTTAATTTAATCTAAATAGCATCTTTTTGTTATCAAATTTCACTTTTAGGCCAAGCTAACTTCAAACAAGTTTTGAACCAATTTTTAATTACTTAAAATTAATTCAAATTTAATAAGATAAGTTTAAGCCTGTTCCAAAAAGACAAAACCAATAAATTGAATATAAACAATTATTTTATCCAGCTAGTCCCTCCAACCTATTGTACTCTTATTTCTATTTATAGAGTATTCTAGCTTCTCCAAACTTTTTCAACTCTCAAGCGCTGATGTTGTATTTTGATTAATTGAATTGTTTATCGTGACTGCTGTTGATATTTGGTAGAGCTGGCTAATGTTTACCCCGGCTAATGTTTACCTGTCGTGTTTATAATATTCACTTTTATCCCATTAATAATGTTTGGCTTTTGGCTTATGAGTTTTTAAAGTGCATGCAATATTGATTGAGTTTGTGGTCAGCACTTTGTTTGCCAGAACTTTAAGCCCGAACTGTTTAAACATATTATAAATTGATTTTACGAGCATTTTTATTACATGATTTTATTATATTTGTGAAGGGTATTTAAATGGAATTTTAATTTATGTACTTAAGAAAATGTTGACTATATTAAATATATTTAATTTAAAACTAAATATAAAACTTTGTCATATAAATAAAATTCTTTTAAAATAAATTGTAGAAATAATTTTTTTTATAAAATAAATATATATTTAATTTGAACTAAATTTTCTTTAGATTATTTAAAATTTCCGCAATCTGCGCAAAAAATCTTATTGCTGTAATTATTTTTATATATTTTTATATTTTAATTTCTGTTTAATAGGCAGCTGAAATATTTCATTAATATTTTTATATTCATGTTTGGTTAACCAGCATTTTTTTATTTATATTTTTTTTTACGAGCTTTTCAATCCTCATAATTGCGGCAAATTCTATTAATGGATATTGCATGCCATAAACAAAAATGTAATATTATTACGTTATTTGGGTTTTTCTCGTGCTTCTTTTTTTTGTTTTTGTTTGAGTTATGCATTGTTTCGCACATTTGGTGCGCCGATTTATTTTGTGGCGCTCATAAATTTACCACGACGCGAACTCGTCTGTGCCACAGGCCTGTGGCAGCACTCTGTCACGTGTTGCATGTGGCACGCACGCCAAAAACATACACACACACACACATAAGCACACACACCCATTTGCTGGCACGCGGTTTTTGCTGGTGCTTGGAATATTATTCATTTTTATTATATTTTGTCGCCTTAACGACCATAAATTGCATTAAAAATGCTGTCATTGAATACGGCCGTTGATAATGGTCCTGCAGGTGGCAGCACCCCAGTAAAGGCTACCTACAGTGAAGCCTCAAATGCATTAAACATATGCACAATAACTTACACTTTACTCGAATTGATTTGTTTATCGTTAAATTTTATAAGAAAGCACATAAAAAAAGTTAAACGAAATAAAAACCAACTTCTTCAGTTTAATAATAGCTTAAATATTTATATTGAATATATGCAAAAAAAAGTTTAATATAAACATAATAAAAAATATATATTAAACGTACAAATTAAATTAAAAATGTATATAAAATATGAACCAAAAATATCAAATATAAGTAACAAATTATATTAATGTAAATTAAATACAAAAATTAATATAAATTATGTGATAAAAATATTAAATATATATTTTTATATATATAAAAAAAGTTTATGCGTATATATTTATTTTGTAATTTCTTCACATTTTTTTTAATTCACTTCAAATATATAAAATGCATTCATCTTAGCCACCTTTTACTGTAATTGCTGGCATTTATGTAAACGTTATATGTTTTTAATTTATGTTAGCAGCAACAAGAAGAAATGTTTTATTTTGCTGTACGCAACGTTTTTCTACATTTGGTTCAAGTGGATGTTAAGAGCTCAGAAAATAGATGACGACGATGATGCTGCTGACGACAACAGAAACAGAAACACAAACAGAAAATATATAAAATGTATGTGCAAAATTTTAAAAAAATATTTATATATATATATATATATATTTCCCCCTTTTTGCTGTTGTGGCATTTTGTGCATGTGTCGCATTTTTATTTTGGGCTAATGGCTTTTGCCAGGCAGATGAATTGAATAAGCAAATGCCAAACTGACAATCTAATGCTGAAGTCTGACTTTCGAATGAACGCAAGCGGCAAAAATTTGAAAATGTCTCCCAAAGCCAAATGCCAAAAAGTTCCGCAGCCGGCCAAAGAGGGAAAATTGTATATAGAGAAAAATAAGAGAATAAGAAAAAATAAGATAAAAAAACACAAAAAAAAAGAAGCCGGAAAAGAAATGTGTAACTTAACCCGCATCAAGAATTTGTCACGATTTGTAGTCATCGTCGACGTTGTCGTGCGGCATGAAAAATGACCAAAAGCTGCCACAGTGCGTATACGTAATATGCGAGCGCGCGCTCTTTATCTGCTCGCCTCGTAAGCCCCGTGATAACTGTATGGTTAGATTTGGGGGCCCCTCCCCCGCCCTCCGCCTCGTCCTGTGTGTCACTTCACGGCACTTCTGCTTCACACATCGTTTGTCACATTGTTCGCAAGGATTTTTGCTCGTGAGCTGAAAATCTTGCTTCGCTTGCTTACAAATAGTTGCCAGCTATTGTGAGTGTTGTTATTGTCAATGCCATTACTATTTGCTATTGTCATTGTTGTTAGTGTTAGTGTTAGTGTTGTTGGTGTTGTTGTTAATATTTGTTGTAATTTTTCATCAGATGTTGTGTGAAGTTTCTTTTGCTGTCTGTTTGCGCTGTTTGCTTTTTTGCCCATTAGCAACTGTGATGTGAACGAAGGGAAGGGCGGAAGGGGGGGGGACTTATTTTGTGTGTGGGCGTGTCATGTGTAATCAATTTTCAAGCCATTTGTGTGTAGATAGTTCAGGTGCACAAAGAAAGCTCGCCGGTTTTGTTTGCCTCTTTTGACTTGTGATCTGCAAACACTTGAAAGCAACTTTTGTGGCAACTAACTAGAAATCAGTACGAAAATTGTTTGATGAGAGAGGAAGAAAGAAATCTAAGTGGTTTTTATGCGAACGTTTTATTAGTTCTTTAGAAAAATAAAAAATTCATTTATTACACCAAATGTGATTAAAGCTACATTTTTTATAAGAAAACAATTTTAACTCAACCAATCAAACAAATCTAATAATTCTCAAACTTAAAAGCAAACCATAAATTCCACTCTAAATTTATTTTTCTCAGCCCCCTTTTCCCTCTACTTAAGTCTTAAAAAGTTCTTTAGCCGCAACTTAATAAAATGTAAGTTCTAACAATTAAATGCTTTTCAGCAGCTTCCTTCTTCGAGGAAAGTTAACTGAACGCTTGTCATTAAATTTCGCACATGAATTGATTTACAGAGCTAATGCCAAGCCAAAATCTCAATTATCTAAAAGTTAAGAAAACAGCAAAAAAAAAAGAAAAAAACAATTAAACTAAAAATATTACAAAATTTAATTACATGGCAAAGTTTTTGGAGCCAAAACTTTTTGCGGGTTGACTGCCGACAAAGGCCACAAACGGAAGATAAAAGGCAGAAAACGCGACGGCATCGTCGGCACTTTTTGTGTGTGTGCTCGAAATTGTGAAATTGAAATGGCGATAAACAGAGCGCATATATTTCATGGCACACAGTGCGTATGATTGACATTAAAACATTAATTATGGTAACGCGAGGAGGCAAAAATCCTTGCAGACAGACAGTTAGACAGCGCATAACTTTGCTGAGTGCTTGGTAAGTGCATTTGACTAAGGAATGGAAAGGCGCAACTTTGCACACACGTCGTATACGCAACGTGAGCTAAAGTCAAGTTTTAATTGTTGCACGAATTGATTTAAAAATGCTGCCCAAACAAGGCAAACATTTAAACTGCATCCCACTCTTTCTCTCTCTCTCTCTCTCTTTCTCTTTTCACTCGTGTAATCAGCAGCGAAAGGCGTGATTGACAGAAGGAAAATCTCGTCGAGGGAAAACTTCTCGAGCTGGGCATATTTTATTTATGGGCAATGGCAAAGACCAAGTCTGGACTGAGATTCCAGCGTCGGCAAGTTTCAATTAAAATGCACAGATCTCTGCAGACTGGGGAGCTGCTGCTTATTGTTTTTAATTTTATTTTTGCCCGAGCATTTAATTGTCGAGCCGACGGGGCGTATACTTAATTGAGCGTTTGGTTAGTTGAGCATCCAGCTTCGGTTGTTGTCTTGCCTTCAATCAAGGGGCGTAGCCAGGGCTGTGTTTATGGGCTGGCAGGGCGTGCAAAGCGCTTATGCATCCCTGGCTGATTGCTAATCAGATTAACTCGAACCTTTGGCCATAGAAAGAAATTCATTTTGTTTACGTCTTTTCGTCAAACTTGATTAAGTTTGTTCAAATGTAAGTATTCACCGCAAAGTGTGAAAATGAGTAAGCAAAAAAAGGCAGGTAAATATTTATCTCAGCTCTTTTTACCAAATGAATTTTGTTAACTGTGCTTATTTTGCTACGGATTAATTTTTCTCTTTGTGTGAACGCCTTTTAAAACTTAGTTACATTTTTTCTGCATAAAAGAAGACTTAAAATGTTTTTAAAAATATGTTTTACTTTACTTATTGCGTAACAAAAAAAATGTTTAAAATTTTTTTTGTATCGTAAACGGATTAAAAGAGAATCTTGCAACATTTTCTTTATGACTTTTCTACGAGATTATTGATAATAAAATATTGACACAGGTCAGTTAACAAAGTCAAATATTTTCACATGTCTGCTGATATTCTCCAATAGTTTAATAAAAAATAAACTATTGAATACAGAAACCATTTTGGACAGCCTCAATTTCATCGGTCAACCTATTCATTATTCATTTGACGTTTTGACTCTCGTCGAGAATATTTGATTATTTTTAGCAGTAACTTAAAAATCCTTTCTCGATTCGCTGTCACTTCTAATTAACACACACACACACACACACACACACACAGTTAACATTTAACACGCGGCTGACCCAAATTTTACCTGCCACAGGAAAAACCCCGTTTTGCCCCTTCATCTTAAGCTGGGGGCCCGAAAAGAACGTGGCAACGAGTTTTCTGGAACATTTTTAACGGGCCCATTAAAATTGCATAAGCGCAAATGAAACAAGGAAATGGCATTTAATGTGTGCCAGGCTGACAATCAAGATTCTAATGAACTCAATTAAACAACTCCAACAACGTTGCCCTGACAATTTGCCCGGGGCCTAAAAGTGTTGTTAACGCGAAAGGGGGCGCAACTGAGATGAGCACTGAGAAGGGGGCGTGGCTGGGAAAAAATCAATTTCGACTTTTCACCGCATTCAATTAAAATAAAGCCAGCACAAATGGCTTATGGATGGGCAGGAGCTAAGGTGTGTGAGTGGCTAGTGAATACCCTGTAATTAATTTCTTACGGATATACTTTATTATTATTATTTGCAGCTTTTTATTTGAAGAAATTTCATTTTAATTAAATAATCTTATATAGAAATGTTTGTAAAAACTAAAAATAATAAAAACATAATAGGAAATACTTAATAAAATCACACCTATAATAATATTAAAAAGGAAATTATTATAGAATAAATTAAAGCAATCTGACTACTGCTAACAAAGGAATCCAAATAGAAAGACAGAACTTTACATAAAGAGAATTTTTTAACCTTCTTTAAAATAGAAAAATTATATTTAATCTCAACTTCAGTCTTTAAAAAATTAATTAATAAATTTAATTATAGTGTATAAATAATAATTATAAAATAAAAATAAATAATTCTTACATTTACATAGATTACCCAAATATAAAACTAATATTTTTGGTATTAAAAAATATATGTATAAAATAAATACAAATTATAAATAATACAAAAATATATTCTGACTTCATTTTATCTTTAATTTATTTTTACTTATTAAAATGTAAAGTTCGTGACTAAAATAAAAGAAAGTTATATTAAGAAGAATAATAGTTAAGCTATAAATATATATCAAATGCAGTTAGCAAAGATTTTAATGCAAGAATCCTACTCTCAGCTTGCACAAACTCTTTCTACATTTACAGGGTATTTAAAACGTTGTCAGGTGCAGGCTATTTTTTTTTTGTTTTTATTTTCACTCGGCTGGTCTTTCACTGGCGCTGAGACTGCGGTAATCAATGTGTCAAAAGTTAATGCAGCTCGAGGTCGTAGTTCAGATCTGCATTTCAGGAGGCACTTAAGCCGGGCTGCCAGCCACGGCCAGGATGACAGCCAGCCCGCTCAGGATGTCAGCGGTGGTGAGGGGGGGGGGGGGGTAGAAGATGAAAAAAGCATTGCACAAATTGCCTGGCCACTAGTAGAAATGTTGTCCACGCCGTCAGCGTTGGCGGCCATTTTGCAATAAATTGTGCAAAATGTCGTCGTCTGCGTTTCCTGTTTGGCACTTTTGTGAAATATGTGTGCCACACACGACATCCGCTTGTCACACACTCTCCGCTCTCCGCTCTCCCCGCTCTCGCCACTCTCGTTTATTATTTCAACTGTGAGATAAGGCGACCGCTGCCACGCCCACTCATATTTGCATAAATGTTGTTGTTTTGTTTTTGTTGTTCCGCTCAGAAATCAAATAAAAGTTGAGATTCGAGCTTCGAGTTGGCATCAGCAGCGTTGCTCCTTTTTGTTATTGTTGTAAAATTCTTGTTATTTATCTTATAATTATGCAAATGTGTGTGGCAAGCCAGCGTCGCCTAAAAGTAGGCTCCACTTTTCCCCCATTTTTGGTTCGCTTTGCATATTTTGAGTCGCACGGGTCGTCGCCAAGTCAAAAAGCCAGAAAAAAACACATTCACTCAACTCATTTCTGTCAAAGTCAAGAGCGAATTTTCGACTGTGCGAAGATTGTGTGAAAGTTGACAAAAAAAAGGAATTTCTCTTACTTCTTAAAGGGAACTCGCATTTTTCATTCATACTAAAATGTGATATAATATTTCAACTATTTGAGTCAATTAAAATAATTTAAAAATAAATTCAGTATTTATAAATTATATATAACAAACATACTTTAAAATTTATTTTATAGATAAGCATTATTTTATTATTTTTTTTTAAACAAATTCTTATTGAAATTGTTGTTACGAAAATGTTTTCAAATAATTCCAATTTAATTACTTTAGTGAAATTGTTTCCTAACAATTATTCTAAATTGGTTAATTTTATATATGTATATATTTAATTTTTGCTTTATATATTTGCTAGTCTGTAGCATAATTTTATTGAATATTTAAAAATCTGATAAAATTTATTCAAAGAAATATTTAACAAAATAAAATGTCTTGTGTAAAGATAAATTTCATATCAAAATCTTTTAAAATTCAATTTAAAAAAAATCTCTTTATATTCCTACAGCAATAATATTTTTTTATATATACTTTAACTGATAGCTCTATAGAAATTTATTTATGTTATTTGAATATGTTTCAATATTAAGTTTCGGCTAACTTATTATTTGTGTGAATTTTCCAGACATAAAAGGGATGCTTTTCTTCTTAAAGCCTGTTCAATATTTGTTGAAATAGAATTCTTTGCAGCTGTTTTTTGTATACGTTGTGCTTTTGTTGCAGCCTGTTTGTTGTTGTTGTTGTTTTTGTGTGGTTTCTGTTTTGCTTGGCTGCCAAAAATAACAAATAATATTGTTGTTGTTGTTGTTTTGCCCGGCGACACAAAAGTTGCCCCAGCTGAGGATAACGACGATAGTGATGATGACGAGGATGATGATGATGAGGTCCTTCAATTAACGGCAATTCAATTACACATGCTGGCCAAAATCTCTTGGCCCGGCATATGCAACAACAATTAATTAGGCAAATGTTGGTCAAGTAGTTAAAGCCGCCCTCGCAGGGCGGGGGGGTTTCACTGATTAGCTGCTGTGCGGCTTTTCCAACTTTCCAATTAACTGCGAGACTACAGAAAAATAAAAAGGGCAAGCCTCGAATTTGTAATGCAAATGCAGAAAGGACAAAACACATTGGGGAAATCCACTACGGAAAAGCGTTTGCCAAACATATTCAACCAATATCTATATACATAGATATATATATATGTGCAAATGCAGCATATGGATTTTCCATTTTCTTTATATTTTACTTTTTTGTTTTGTGCTGAGATTTTCATGTTGCTTGGGCTCACATTCTGACGTAATTCAAAGCCAGCTCGCTTTATTTTCTTTTAGCTGTTTTTTTTTCTCTTGTCTAAATTAGGCAGGAGTGAGTGAGAGGGAGATAGCAGTATTATTTGCTGTTGTTGTTTTTGTTGTTGTTGTTGTCGTGTTGTGACATGTCGTGTTTATGGGATTTTGTTACTTTTGGGGTTCGAACATTTTGGTAGCCTTTTTCTCTCGTTGCCTTTTTAGAAAATGATTTCATTTTATTTTGAATTTCCGTTGAAATAAGATATTTATTTGCTTCTTAGCCGCTCTTTGGCTGCATTTGGCTTTGGCTTTGGCTTTGGCTTTGGCCTTTTCCAAATTGGCAAATAAATAGACCGCCGGTTTTGCGCTTTGTCAGGTTTCAAAGTCCCCCAAGTCAATTGTTTGACTTAGGTCAGTCCTTGGGCTCCCATTCGCCATTCGCCATTCGCATTTGTTTGGCTTTTCACAGTGTATTAAAGATTTTCATTCCATTCTTCTCTGCTTTTGCCTTCTGTCCGAAAGGTCTTTGACTAAAAGCAAATTAATTTTGTAGCTCCAAAGTAGGTTAGCATGTGAAACTTTGTCGTGTTCCTATTCATCGCTCCAAAATGCTAATGGGGATGAGTTTGTAGCTAAATATGGCCCATAAGCAATAGATTGTATTGAATTTGATTGAAAGGGAAGCTCTAAAATATTTGCGGAGCTTAAAAATATTGAAAACATGAAAGCAAGTTCAACTTGGGTATGACTGACAGTTAAATACTCATATATAATTTTTTTAAAACATTTTTTATAGTCTTGACAATTTAATTTGTTAACTGGTGAAAACCTTTTAATAATTAATAATTATTTTAAAAATAAATTTGGGAAATTTTATTTAATATCCGAAATTTTCACTTTCAGAATTCCCTTCCAGCTTTTAAAAAAATTAAAAATATACTAAACTTAATATTTATTCAATTTTCTCTCGCTGCAACAATTAAATACAAATTCAACTGATTATTTAACTATTTTTCATTACCTTCTTTTTAGCACACCTAATTAACGTTATTTATTAGTTTAACTTTTAGCCCAAAGTTAAGTCTTAAATCGTCATAAGTTGTAATTTATTTTCGCTGCTGCCTGTTTTCAAAAGCCTTTTTAAATTATAGTAATTTTCTGCATTCATTTCGGCACGGTCCAAATAATTATCGCTTAATGATGTGCACCAGGCACAACAACAACAACAACAACAACAGCAACAACAACAACAATAACTATACATAAATTGTCTGCTCTTGGCACTGGCGAAAAACTTTTGCTTGGCAGCCCATTTTCTTCATTTTCCACTCCCCCTTCCCTAACTAGCCCCGCCCACTCAAATCCCTAGCTAAAAAACAGTTCAACGAACTTATTTTAAGTGAATCAAGTGCATTTTTTTATACACTCACATATTAAGTATATTTACAAGTTGGTTTTATATAGTTTTTCGTATTGATTTAAGTTGTTTACAGAATTATTTTATATATTTTGCTTTTATTTATTTTATATATTTTGTTTATTATTATTTTAATTTTTCATATTACCTAAGTATTTTTCTTTATTAATTTGTTTTTAATTGTGAGCATTTAAAAAACATTTTTATTTTGTGTTTATTTATTTTGGTGTTTTATTTATTATATTTTGGAATAATATTTTAATTTAATAAATTTATTATTACTTTTAATTTCTTGAAAATTTGGCGTTAAAGCTGTTAATCAAGAGTATTAAGAAGTCGAGCTTTATAAAGACTTATAAAGCCGTTGTCTTCTTTTATATATTTTTAATACTTCATTAAAATATATTTTTATATTAATTTCTGGTTAAGAAATTAATTTTAATCAGACATTTGATTTATTATATTTTTTGAATTGTATTTATTTAATTTTTCTTAAGCACTAAAGTAATAAATTATTTATTTTTAGTTTAAGGTTTATATTGTTACTTTTCCCAGAGCATTTGCCAGTCGGTCAGATATTACTTTATGACTAGTGGACAATCTTATCTAGCCACAGTTTGTGCGTAGGTCAAATTCAAAGAGCGATAACTTATCAGCCCCGAGTAAATATTGAAATGGGTCGCAGATAATACAAATTTAAAGTAGATAAAGCTAAGCAAACAAATGAATTTTGCATATACACAAAATGCACTCGGATTAAACCTGTTGTCAAATGGATTGTCGCTGTTACTCAACAGACAAACGGGTTTCCAAACAAAAACATAAATAAAAACTGGTACGCAGCTTGCGATAAATTATAAAAATAAAAATGAATTCGGTTTTTTTATTATTTTTTTTTTATTATTTTTTTTTCTGTGGTAAACAAACAGTTTCACAACTGGCGTCGGTTAATTTAACTCAATTATTTGTATCCGTCAAAAAAATGTGTGTGAGCTCAACACATTTATCAAATTCCCCGCCCCCTGCCCAACCCCCTCCCCCCTGCCCCACCCCACAAGCTGTTGACTATGATTAGATTAGGCACAGTTGAGTTTAGCTGAGCTGCGACTTTGGCTGCAGTTCCAATCGAGCTGTTGAACACAGCGCAACATGGAAGCCGCCAACTGGGACGACAACGAGGAGATTCGTTACTTTCGCGAATATCTGCGCATACCCAGCGTTCATCCCGATCCCAACTATGGTGGGCCTCAGATTAAGCATACGCAATGTGAGCTGCATTTAAATTAAATTTTTCATTTAGAGCCCTGTTTGGAATTCTTGAGACATCAGGCTTCGCAGCTGGAGCTGCCTTTGGCCGTGCATTATCCTTACGATGCGGCGAATCCTGTGGTGATCATCAGCTGGACGGGCCTGGAGCCGCAGCTGCCCGCCCTGCTGCTCAACTCGCACATGGACGTGGTGCCCGTCTTTGCGGACAACTGGACGCATCCGCCCTTTGGCGCTGATATCGATGAACAGGGAAGGATCTTCGCCCGCGGCACCCAGGACATGAAGTGCGTGGGCATGCAATATCTGGCGGCCATCAGGAAACTCAAACGCAATGGCGCCAGATTCAAACGCACCATTCACATGTCATTTGTGGCAGGTAAATATTAAAGTATTTACTAAGAATTTAATTTATTTTAGTTTAAGCTATTAGAAAGTTATTCTCATTTATTAAATTATCTCACATTTATTTTATTTATTTTCATTTGCATTTTATTCTCATTTATAGAAATTTTGCATGTTCATTTAAATGTTTTATTTTTGTATTTTGATCACACTTAACAGAAGTCTATTTAAACACAGCACTCAACTTTTTTTATATGGTAGCTGTAAAATATAGTTTCCTCATTCCAATAAGAAAAGTAACCTTGATAATATTTGCCACAGCAATTTCTTTAAAATTTAAAGTCAACATAAAACTAACTTCTGTCTTATTAAAAGATCGTAGAGTAAATAAAATAGAAAAAAAAATTAAATAAATAAAATGTGCAAGTAAATTATTATTATTTATTTATTTACTAGAATTTTACTTATTATTAATATATATTTGTATAAATATATATATACATATAAATGTTTAATATCAAGCAAAATTCTACTATACCTAATCTCACTTTTTTATTGCAACCATTTGAGATTTTATCGCAATCTCGATAAGATTCGCTTTAAATGCTTGTCAGAGTCTTTTAAAAAAAAAAACAATTAATATAGTTAATTAAGGCGACTTGAAAAAAAAAACACAAATAGGCAGCTCAGCTGAACTAAACTGAAAGTTTATTTAAATAAGTTTTAACTAGGAATTAATTGGCGTGATTTGAATTCTGTATATTTTTTTTAGCAGCATTAAGACAAAAAATATATTTTAATCATCTATCCAAATTCTTTATCACCATTAAATCTAAAAAGATATTAAATTTAGCTACCCAACTAGTTATTAGCTTTGACTGCAGATTATTTCAGAATATACATATGTCCACTGTATTTTTATTAATTTTATTTAATTTCGATAAAGCACAACTCAGGGATAGGAAGAGGTGAAGTCTCTAAAGCAAACTTCTGCTTTTACTTAAATATTGAAGCTTTTACGAAGGTCTGATAAATTCAAAAAATATAAAATCAATTCATCTGAAGCCTAATTTAATTATAGCCTTTGGATTAGAAATTCTTTAACATATCGAAAATCTTGCAAGTTTAGCCCAAAATGATATTTTAAAACTTTGCAAAAATATATTTAAATCATTTATTTTTTATTTATTTTTTGACTTGTTTACTAAACTAAATTCCTTTATTTTAATTTTCTTTTTTCTAGACGAGGAAATGGGCGGTCGTCGTGGCATGCGACCCTTTGTGGAGACCGCGGAGTTCCGCGCCCTGAACATTGGCTTCGGCCTGGACGAAGGACTCGCCTCGCCCACGGCCGAGTTTCCAGTTTTCTACGCCGAGCGCAGCGTGTGGCGTAAGAAGAAACCAATTGACCCCAAAAAGAATACTCTATTAATTGTATATAAACCCCTTTCAGGCATGACCTTTAGGATCTCGGGCACCGCTGGACACGGTTCGCTTTTGCTGAGGAGCACCGCAGGAGAGAAGTTGCATTATATACTGGACAAAATGATGAAGATGAGGAAATTGCAAGTGGCGCGTCTGGAAAACAATCCCGAGCTGACAATCGGCGATGTGACCACAATTAATCTGACCCAGATTGGGGGCGGGGTGCAGAGCAATGTGGTGCCACCGCTGCTAACCGCCGGGTTCGATGTTCGCCTGGCACTCGACGTGGATCACGAGCAATTTTTGGCTCAGGTGGGAAAAGGGGAAAAAAAATATATTTAAATAAATTCTCTAAAGCCTTTACCTTTAGCTGCACACTTGGATCGAGGAGGCGGGCGGCAACATTGAGCTGGACTTCAATCAGAAGCATCCTTATGTCCCGCCCACAGCCACCGACGACAGCAATCCCTTCTGGCTGGCCTTCAAGAGTGCCACAGATAAACTGTTAGTTTACTTTTCCAATAGGAAAATACTTTTCCTAAACTTTTCCCCTTCTTTCTCACAGAGGTCTTCAAATCAGGCCACAAATCTTTACGGGCGGCACAGACAGTCGCTATCTGCGCCAGTCGGGCATACCCGCTTTGGGCTTCTCGCCCATGAATAACACCCCGGTTCTTCTGCACGATCACGACGAGTGGATTGGCGCCGAAACTTACCTGAAAGGAGTCAAAATATACGAACAAATTATAAGCAATTTAGCCAATGTCGCTTAATGTTTAAAAACTTAATTTAATAAATGGATTTTTTTTATATGTTTAGATTGATTTTTTTAATATAATAAATAGGGCTCATCAGCTCATTTATTGCGAGGCAAGAAATAAATAAATGCAAAACAGAACTTACATTTTAATTAGTTCGATTCAGGATTTGATTCAATTGATTTATTTTATTTTAAAGTTTTGGCAGTTTTTTTAAACTTGGATTTAATGAAAAATTTATGCAATAATTCCTCACCTAATTTTAAGTTTACATAAATCTGATGATTTAAATTTTTTTATAAAACAAAATCTATTTTTAAAAATTAAAAGAGTTTCTTTTTACTTGCTCATTAATAATGCCTCAAAGCGATAATAATTGAAATTTTTTAAATTGCTAACATAATTTAAATATTTTTGAGATGATTTTAATTTGCTGTATTGATTTATGATCTACAAAATATTGGTTTAATCCACAAATTTGGGTTTAAATCCAAATTTTCTTATCATATTTTTGATTTGTTTTTTTATATTGAATATAAGTTTTATTGGCACAAAAATGACACATTATAAAATGTTTTATTTATTTATTAAATTATTTTACTTTAAATTATTTGTCTATTAAAATTTATTTAAATAAAAAAAACTTGAATAGATTTTGAATTATTATTAGAATAAAATGTCAATCAAAATTCAAGGTATAGAAAATTTCTTCAGTGCATTTGTTACTGCCATTATTTATATAGAGTCAGAGATATTGTTTATGGTAAATATATTTTTGTATATATATTTTGAACCCGTTTAAATGTAAATTATAGTTAATTTCTTTCGCTGCCGCAGGCTTTTGGCGCCCATCAATTAAAAGCAGCAGCGGCAACTGAACGTGGAGGGCTGAAAATAGGGGGCGTGGCCAAGGAAAACTCAATTAGAGCGCTAATTAATTTATTTGCTTAACAAGCCATGTTTGGCCGCAAACTCATTAAGTTGTCACATGTAATCAGCGTTCAGTTTGTCCAGCCAAAAAATACAACAAAAAAAATTTATATAAATGTATATATAACATTTATATATAGAGGAAGTGGAAAAGAGTTCAAACTGCAAAGCTAAAAACTAAAATTGAAACTAACTGACCAGCGACGGCCAGGACATGGACATGGCCATGGACAGGGAGCCAGGACACAGGACATGGTGAGCAAACTTTGCAACGTTGCAGCCGCTGAACTTTTAAGTGAGTGACTTATTTTTTCGTCCTGCCAGCTGCCAGCCAGCGTGACGAGCCAAGCCAAGCCAAGGACTCCCGGCCACATCCAGCCCAAAAAAAAAAAAAAATATATATATATATAGAGAGAGAGAGATTGGAGCAGGGAATGGAAAAAAAACTTTAAATCGATGCCAGGCAGCCAAAGTGTCGTCGTTATCGTTGCCTTTGATAAAACACAAACACAAGGCCTCAACTAAATTGAGATGACCCGTAAGGGGCAACGATGACTCCGAGGGTTGCTCGAAACATATTAAAAAAACAAAGTTAATACAAAAAAATAACTAATAATAAAAAATATAAGGCTTTTCTATATAGAGAAGCTTATAATAATTTTACTATAAATAAATGCATTAGTTATTTTATATATGGAAAATATTTAAAAAGTTTTAAGATAAAAAAATTATATTAAATTCTTAAATACTCAGAGGTCTTCTCTGCATTAGATTAAAAATATTAAAATAATATATGGAAAATATTAAATAATTTTAAGATAAATAAATTATATTAAATTAAATAAATAAATTAAATTAAATAATGAATTATTCCATGATTTTCATGAAACATAAAATAAGTTTCCATATTTTAATTTAAGTCTAATAAATAATATGTTTTTATTTTCTTAATAATCCAAAAATATTATTTGCTAGGATAAAAGGTTGAAAAAATATTTAATTTATATTCTTAAGAACTTTTAAAAAGAATTCACGCGAAGGCAAATAAAAAAACTTAGGAATTAAATATGAAATTATATTAAAATGGTTTAACTTTGTTTTATTAAATATATTGATTGAATATGGATTAGAACTTTTGACTCAATTAAATGCCTATTATAAATATATACCAATTATTGATAAGAAAACCTACGTTTATATTGATTGTTAACATTTAACTTGACAACCTTTTAAGCCACCCTCGCTACGCAATGTCTAAAGAAGCAACCGCATCGTTGAATTATAATTAAAAGCCTGCAAGTTTTTACTGTCGATCATTAGAAGTTCATATAATGACAAAGCAAGTGACACGTGTAAGTTACGGCTAACAAAAATAGAAGCCAAAAAACGGCCAAAACAAGAATGGGAGCAAAGTTTTCCCTGGTCGGGCACAAAATTGAACTTGGTCCAGGGATAATTTCGTCAAAATTGCCACGTTCGATGGGACGAGAGCGATCCTTGCGGCCACGCAGGACTATGGCGTGGATTGCGGTGGGCGAAGGGGGCGTGGCAGCTGTGTGTTGGGTGGGTGGGTGGTGTGGGCTTATGTGTGCGCTGCATATTGATGACGTGATTTGCATTTGAATATGCGGCCGGAGTGACGTCGGTGCAGCCAGACACACGCTGTTCCAGCAAAATACCCTGTAGTTACAATAAAGTCTTTAAATGGGGTATGCTAGAGTTGTTGCCAAGGTTTGTCACAGGCAAAGGGAGGGAAGTGTGTGGGCTAAAGGTGCACTTATTTTATATTAATAATTTTATTTCAAAATACAACTCTGAAAATCGATAAATATCGATGTGTAACACAACCTTTTGTGCTCAATCTGAGTTATTCAGAGGAAGCTTCCCCAATTACCCAACTTGCATTTCAAGTATCGCTTATTTTGTGCATTTGCAAATCAGAAACCGATAAATATCGATTAACAGTTCGAATTTATTATGCCTCTATAGATGATTATTAAAGCTATCAACAAGTAAGGCATAATAATATTTATATAATTGATATATTAGTGTTAGTGTTGAAAATCATTCACAAATCTTTAATCGATAATTATCGATAAACACGCAGCTGTCTCCAACATATATCAAATATTTCAGTAGCTAAAATTATCAAAATTTTATTTAGGTAATTTAATTTAAAGCACAAGTTTTATACAGGGTATTAGCTAGTCGTGCAGTCTCATCCAGAGCTGTCAATTTGGTTTGTGGTTATTGTTGTTGTTTGCGCATATTGCGCTTCGTAATTTTCACACGTTGATAAACTTGTTTCAACGTTGAACACTCGCCACACATTCTTCCTCCCCCTCCCCCTCTTCTTCCTCTTCATCTTCTTCTTCTTCTGCTGAGCCTGGCGCCAGCTGCCTTTCACCTGGTTGTCTGGCTGTTGTTATCCTGTCTGCCTCATCATTGGCGTCGTCCTGCCTGCATATTCTCTACCTATTTTCTTCGTTCAACCCAAATGCGTTTAATTGGCAAAAAATGTTGTTGTTGTTGATGTTGTTGCAAGCTAGTTTCAGTTGTGTTGCAACATCCGCCTGTGTCCTTGTTGTCCTTGCTGTTTGTCTCCGCCTAATTGCGCCATTTTGTTGTCCCAATTTCCAGGCGCATTTTCGATTATTCTTCACTCATAGCGCAAGTTGGCAGCCCCCTCCCCCTTTCGTCCCCTCCCCCTCCCCCTACCGCCACCAAAAAATAACATTTCCATATGGCAAACATCGGCTGCGTTTTATGTCTGTAATTTTTGGCACAATTTGCATAATTTAAGCGCAACAAGTTGGGAGTTTAAATTGTGGGGCATGTGTGGCATAATTACAGGGTATGCAAATGTGGATAAGTTGGAAAAGTTTAATGTGTTTAGTTTGAGCATTGGATTAGTTCAAGTTTGATATGTAAATAAAGGGAAAATATGGAAGTTTAGGTTGTCTTTGAATTGGTTTAGCGGAAATATTCTTACATTCATAAATACAGGGTATGCAGATATAGATAAGGAGTTAGTGCTTATCTTTTTTATATATAAAATTGATATGAATATGAAAAGGTAAGGAAAGATGATAGATGGTTTTTTGTTTGCTGAAGATAAGATATATATAAGACATGTTTTAATAATAAATAATAATAAATGTTTTCTCAATAATAAATAAAAAATCTATAATTGTAGCCAACAATCTATATTATATATTATATTTATATACACATGATAATAATAATAGGCACACAAATCAACTCAGACTTTGAGCTAAGAAAAAGTTTTATTTTTTATTTTAAACTTAAAATAAAGCTTTATTGGTTCTTGAAGTATTTTTTTTAATAAAATAAACTTTATTGTAAAAAAGAATAATCATATAAAAGAAAGGATATCAATTTTTGTTTCTTAAACGATTTCAGACTGTTTTTAATAATAGAGTTTAATGCATTTGTTAGTAAGAAAATAAATACTATTTCTTTTTTTTCCGCTTTTTTTTTTTTGCTAAATTAGTTTAACTTAATACAACTAAGTAAAATTTTTGGCATACTTTAACTAAGAGCCAGACAGGTTTCAATTAATTTTTGGGACACGAGCCCATAAATATATCTATATATATAAGCAATGAAGACCCCCAATTGTCACACATTTAAATATAAATATATATCTTTATCTATATGCCACAAAATGTTGAATTCATTGTTCGATTCCATTTGGCAAAAGGTTAATGCCATAACAGTTTCGGCCCCCCGTCGACAGGAGGCGCCGCCAAAACTGAATCAAAGGAGCAGCGAATGCCACGCGGAGCTTTTGTCCAGCTGACAATTTGCCTCACAATGCAAGGAGCCAGGATACGGACGCCATTCGCCAGGATTGTTGGCCACCTGCGGCGTTAACTCAGCGCAGGTGTGCCAACTCAATAAACAGCATAATGGCCGCAGCTGACCGCAAGGGGCAACCCCCAAGAAGGGGGGCTGGGGGCGGGGCCATAATTCAGCACAAAGAAAATTACGTAGCTGGGCAATAAAAGGGAAACTTTTTTCCCTTGGCAAGGTCAACGTCGGGCGCCCATTATCATTGGTCGTATTAAAAGTTTGGATGTTGCTCAAATTATTTGTGGAAATTGATGCCCAAGGATTAACTTTACCACAAGGCAAAAAAAAGGCCAGCGAAATATAATAAAGGACATATTTCTGGACTGGGCAGGACATCGAACGGCGGATCACACCGCTGGGAGCGGCACAACTGACAGCTGGCCACCTCCAGTGGCACATGATGATGAGCAATGATGATGAATTCCGAATTCTTTGCCTTTTGCCTTTGCGGTTGCAGGATTCTCTTTTTTTTCTTCGTTTTTTTCCTACTTTTTTTTTTTGGGCAAGTGCCGAACGATAAATTTCGATGCGAGGCGCGTTTGTTTTTTTGCGTCTGCTGTGTGTTGTTCTTTGGGGTATTCACTGTAGCTGGGCTGCAGGCAACGCACAGACTACCCCTACGCACAGACTACCCCTACTGTCAGACGTGCCGCTCGTCAGCTTGAAGCGTTTCGCGTCACTTTCATCGACCCCTTCTCAACACGTTCAACGCCCGCCAAACAAATATAACAAAAAATGATAGGTAAAATAATCATAACAAATTAAAAATACCCTTCAAAAAAAAAAAAAAATATTATATCTACATTTAAAAATAAAATTATTTATATTAAAATAATTACATAATCATATATAAAAAATATTTATAAAATGTTAGCAATTAAATTATGAATACCCTGCATATACATATATTTAAATATATGTGCTTATATATAATGTTAGCTTATTCAATAAATTCTTAAATAAATATTATTTAAATGTTATAATTTTATTAATTGAAAATCAAATAAATTTTTCTAATTTCAGTTTTTTTACGACGCCTTATTCAGACTTAAGAAAAGAAAGGCTAATAATATATTTTATATAATAAATTTTAAATAGTATACATGTATGTATATAAAATAGAAGTTAAAAATATATACATATTAAAAAATTTTAGAAAATTTAGTTTATGTAAATAATAAATAAGTAAAGCGAACTTACTAATTTAATTTATTTTATTAATTTTTTATTTACAACAGCTCTTAAAATTCACAAGGCAATTCAAATGTAGGAAAAATTTACACATATTAAATGTAAACATGACAAACAGAATATTACAACTCAACTACCCCACAGCAAAGGCAACAATGAGTATCCAAAAAAAAAAGAAGACAATTCAAGAAGAAGCAGAAAGTTGCCATTACAAAAGAAGTTTTCATTTGGCGTCGCGGCCGCAGGACATTTTTTCAGCCCCCGCCACAATTTAGGAGTCCTTGTGGCCTGTCAGGCCATTGCCATGAATGTCCTGCGAATGAGTGTGAGTGAGTGCATGAATGTATGAGTGTGTCCAAGTTTGTTATCTTTGTAGATTTCTGTTGGCATAAGTTGAGAGATAAACTTGTCCCAAAAGTTCGGGCAGCGTAATTGGGCAAAACTTGTGATTAGTGCAATTACTCAGCGCGAAATGTTGAACACTTGTGAATAGTTGAATAATGAGTGTGAGTACCTGAATTGGTTCTGCTTTGATTCAACTTTGATTACTTTGTTTAAATACATTTAAATAATTGCTTTTCTATATTCTACAACTTATTTTAATTGCTTTTTATAAATGTTAATTGGGAATTTATGAATAGGAAAAACAAAGAATGAATAAAAATGTGAATAAATGGAAAAGAAATTCGAATAAGCAAAGAAAAAAAATCTGAAATTTATGCTAAATGAATACAAGTGTGACTAGAATTATGTATTTAAATAGAAATGAATATGAATATGAATATGAATATGAATATGAATATGAATATGAATATGAATATGAATATGAATATGAATATGAATATGAATATGAATATGA
>SCDZ01000394.1:0-65451 GCA_004143845.1 Drosophila lacertosa | reverse complement strand
TATGAATATGAATATGAATATGAATATGAATATGAATATGAATATGAATATGAATATGAATATGAATATGAATATGAATTGTACATTTAAAATAAAATAATAAATTCAGGTAAATATAAATTAAAAAAAATATTTATTAAAACACAAATGAATTTGAATATGAACATGAATATTTATGAATTGAATATAATTGGATGCAATCTTCTTTATGTAAAATATAACACGCACACGAATCCTTCGGGAAATTGAATCCGAATCGTCTCCATAAAATAAACATAAAGAAAATGGGCAGGGAAAATCTCAGGGAAAAACAATCGAAAGTCGTTTTTGGCCATTTTTCCGCCCGTCGACAATTATCAAAGCCGCCGCTCAGCTTTTGGCCCATATGATTTACTTTACGGCCAGCCGATTTTTGCGTTCGTTTCCGGTTTGTTTTTGATTTTTGCCGTTTCTTCATCTCTCTCTTTTTTTTATTGCACTCTGCGCTGATCTCTTTTTATGGCGCCGGGAATTGTTGTTCGAGTGTTATTTTTTTTTTGCTGCTCCTCCTTTTTGTTCTTACGAGGTGCTAAATCAAGTTAACGTTTAAGTGGCCGTTTAGTGCCTATGCCGAACGCCTCGTCCGCCCCTCGCTGGTGCCTCTTTATTATTATTTTGCCTTTTGTCATAAAGAGAGTTTTCTTTTGCATTGCCTTTTGGCCGCCATTATTTTTTTTTGCAGTTTTTTTTATTGACTGTAAACTTTATATTTTTTAATATTTTCTTTATGCGCTTCGTTTTCTGTTTCTACTTTGCAGCTTGTAATTGTTTTTTAAACAAAGTTTATAACTTTTTATGCTGCCCGTAACGCTTCTTTATTCTTATGGGTATAACGAAGGTTGTTGTTTTTATTTTTTGTTTTGCTTCTCTGAGTTTTAATTTGCTTGTCTGCCTTTTAATGGCAGTTGCTATGCAATTTTTCCCAAAAGGAAAAACTTCAATTGCATTTTTCGCCCATTTTGCCCACGCTTTGTTGCATAAGCTCAGCAAACTGAGTAATTAAAAATATGGAAATTCTCACAAGATTTTCCACTGCACCTCAAAGTAGCGGGGAAAAATGAGCAAAGTCCGGCAGGAAATAAGACTATAAGAATTTTCGTGCAAGTTATGATTTAGGTTATGGAAAGGGTTGAAAATTGTTAAAATTCCCAAAGGTCTTTTAGAAATTGATAATAGGGGGAGAAATAAAATTTATTGTTTCAATTAAGCACTTTAAAGTATATATTAAAAAATATATAAAAATAATATGAAAATAATATACAAATATAAAATAAAATTATCAATAATTAATAAAATATCAGCTTTAGTTATTTATATTTAAAGGTTTGTATTAATTAAAAGCTTTTAATACTCTTTATTTTATTATATTAGAGCTTCATTTAAAATAAATTCATCTTTCAGAAGCTCTTGTGGAATTTTATATATATATTTTTTTCAGCTGAACTTCCACAAGTTCTGGTGTAAATAAATATAGATTAAACATAAACATTTTGTAAAAGCTTAACTATTTTATTGCTACCTTTTATGCAAATAATTTATACAATTAGGTTAAGCATGTAAAAAATCTTATTAAAATTCCACCTGCAATTTCACACGACTAGGTGATTCATATGTGAATGAAAGAAAAGCAGTATGGAAATGCCAACTAACGGTTTATTTGACTGCAAACAGGAGCTGTGCATAAATGTCAAACCCAAAAAAACAGAAGAAGAAGAAGGGAATTCAAAGTCTTTGACAGGAAAGGCGAACGCAATTTCAATTTCAATTTCTATTTTCAATTCGTTGCGAACGCATTTCAATTGCATTTGATGTAATCAACAAACAGTAGACAGCACACACACACACGCACACACGCACACACACACGCACACACACATCGTGTTGCATTATTGATGCTCTCGTTGTTTTTGAGTTGAATGAACATATTTCGCCTTGACATACATTGCATTGTTTAGCAAACAAGAGTGTCAAGAACTGAACCACCCCCTCCCCCCTCCATCCCCCTCCCTCCACCCCTCACTCACACACACTCTAAACTATAGAAATCCGCCCTCTTTGAGTGTGTTCAGTTTTTGTTCAAATACAACACGAGCTTGTACAAGAAAACCAACAGTTGCAGCAGCAGCAGCAGCAGCAGCAGCAACTTGCAGCAAACTTGCTGCAACAATAACTACAACAACAAGAACAGTAATGACATTTTGACTGGCAGATTCAACAGCAGCTCTAAAAGACAGTGTTGGACAGCGGCTTAAAAGGGAGACGCAACGAGTGCGAAACAACACAGAAAAAAAATAAACAAAGTAAACTTTTGCAGCTAGGCAGAAAAAAACAAAAAACAAACAAAGAAAGACTTAAAGATACCCTTTGGAAAATTTATATATTGTTACTGTTTTAATTTTAAAATTGTTCTACTATGCTTTATACTTTACTTTGCAACACTAGAAATTATTTTATGCTCCTTTTTTAGCTTATGCAACACTAAATTATATTTCTTTAAATGAATTTAATTGAATTAAACAATTTTTAATGAGTTTAGTTTTTATATTAATTATTGTTTTTTTGTTTAATTTTAAACAAGTGCATATAACCCATTTGTGTCAATTTATCTAGGGTATTTGGCTTACAAGGCGCGCTGTGCAAAAACTTGTTGGGCGCTTGTTTGGTTAGGCTCTTGTTGTTCTCAGGTTGTTTGCCAGATATATATACATATATATAGGATATATAAAGTACATATGTGTATTGTTGTTGTTGTTGTTGTTGTTGTTGCTTTAGCTGTTGTCGACATTGAATTCTGTTCACAAATACTTAACATGGGGCTGCTCTCGCTATTTACACATACTTGTTGCAAATTGTTTTTATTGCAATTAGGGTGCCCGAAAGAGTTGTGCAGACAGCAGGACACGGATTCAGGATATAACATATACAGGGGGGACGGGGGAGGAGATTTCCTTCTGGCTAATAAAGCAAACGTTGTTTGAGTTTCTTCTCTCGGGCCACGAAAGTAATTTTATTGAGTTTCACAATTGAAGATAAGAATAAACATGTTTCTGGTTATTGAGAGAAGAGTGCAAAGTTTTCCCTCGTTCAGGTGAAGCGGGAAAACTTCGATTCGACGGTGTGAAAAGCGGCAAAGTTTTCGCTTTTCTTGTAAGCGCAACAAAATTAAATGCACTTAACAAGTTTTAACAAAAGCTAGGAAAATATCTAAAATAAAATATAATTGCATGTTTTGTTAAATCTAATTGTTGTATTTGTTTATAAAAATATCTTAAAAATCTTTTTTATATTTTTTAAATCTGTTATTAAGGAAAATATTGCCATAATCCAGATTTAATTAATTATATTTTTTATTTAAATTTTTTAAATTTAAATATTTGTCATATAAATTATATTTGATTTTATTTTAAATAAAAAATTAATTTAAGTATTAAACACAATTTAAAAAAATTGATTTAAAATGATTGAAATAAATAAAATAAATATTAAGAAATAATGACAAATAAATTATGAAATTAAATTCCATGATAAATAAACTTTTTAATTAAAAATTATTTCGAAACGTATTTTTTATTATATTATAAATTTATTTGACAGATTTTGTTTAATAGAAAAATATTTGTAATACGAATTTTGATTACTTAAATAATTCTTTCTTTGTATTTTATTTAACACGCTTCAACAAACAGGTTTTGTTAACTTTAAAATGTCCATTGACAATTCCCAAAGGCAATTGAAAGTGTAAAGTAATTTTCTGGTATTTTAAGCACTTTTTAATATTTTTTTCAGCTCCATTTGCTGCACACAAAATAGATAAAGAAAATTCAACTATTCCTTAACTACTTTTTGGGATATTTTATTGTAATTTGTTGTTGTTGTTAATTGCCGCTTCAGTAAGCTGCAATGCAATTTAAAACACTGAGAGAAAAAAGGATATACTTTGAGAAGAAAATTATTTGAAAGTAAAATATTTTTTATAAATATATTAATATTTTTTTAATATATTTTAGTTTTCGGATTAAATTTTAATTTGCTTCTTCCCCTTTTCGCTAAGTGTGCTTATAAGAAATTATTTTGGTGCCATTTACAAAAACCAATCAGCCTTAAATATTGTTCTTTGGCTTATAAATTGTGGCCATGAGATGTGCTCCGCTGAGCAGGAAGTGCTCAGCAAAAAGGACGTGTGTCGGCCTTGGCCAAGGAGCTGAGCCTGGAGCAGGAATCTGGTTCGGGTTCCGGGTTCGGGTTCCGGGTTCGGGCTTGGGTTTGCTGGTCTCGTTTGGACTGACTGACAGCTGCACTCATTGAGGCAATTTGCTTAAGTTACAAATTGAAATATTTGCATTTTATCTTAGAAATGCAAATGCTGAAAACCCGTTACGTGGCCCAGCCCCTTCCCCGGCCTCCGCCCCTGCCCCCGCCTAAGCAAAGTATCTGTGCAAACAATGCCAAACAAATTGGCTATTCAAATCCGCAGACAACTTTCCACCCAACCCTCGCACACACGACCAAAGGATCGACAGGGGCGTAGGAGAAGGGGGTGGGGGTGGGGGGAAAGGGAGTTTCTGCATTGGGTTCACAATTTATGCGTTGGCCCCGACGTTGAATGCATTTTGCAATTTTCATGGGCTGCCTGCCTTCATTTTTCTGCTACTTTCTTTTTTGCAACCAGTTGGCAGCGCCACCGGCAACAAAAAACCCATTAAGATTACTTTCTATGGCCAGATTTGAGTCGTCTTCGCCTCGAACAGCAAGTGCGAGGGAGCAAGCGAGATAGCGCTTGAGTTGTAAGCGAGCAACTCAACACTGAGCGCTACTCACGAGGCCCTGATTTGATTTTTTTTTTTTTGCCTACGTTTCTTCTTGTACACATGCAAATTCTCTGAATGAGTGTGTGTGTGTGCGTGTGTGCGTGTGAGTAGCAATTGATGAGGTTAGAACATTTTTTAAAACACTGCCTCTTGCCACGCCGACTTTATTTAGGCTGCGGCTTGTACGTGTTGCTGCATATTAATGCAATTAAATCAATCTTTACACACACACACCCACAAACATTCAGCTCAAAAGATAGCTGTAGTTTTTTAAGCTTGCACTCAAAAGCACCCAATTCACGCTCAAGACTGACGCTGAATTGCCCGCACTGACCGCATAATCAAAGCGGAATTGCCAAAAATTTGGGCAGCGCTGTTGCAGCGCAGTACGCTGCATTAACTTTTTGATCATTGCTTAGATGACGGCGCAGTTTGCGCGCTCTCTTTTGCGGTCTCCGGTGGCTGCTTGGAGTGCAAAAGTTGTCCGGTGGCCATTTTTAATTGAGCGTAAAATTGGTGTGAACATAAAAGCTGTATTTAATGGTTTTGCGGTCACTGTTATTGTTCGGCAAAGATATTAAGAGAATACAGTTTTGTGCTCACAGAAAGAGAACTAGCGAGAGAGAGGGCAAGAGTAAGCTGCACTTGTCCTCTGAGCGCAAATTAGTTTTAATGCGTTCGGCTTGCCGTGCGCACGCGATCAAAATTTCGAGTGCGTCGGGAATGGTTAGAAATTCGTAGAAAATTCGTATGCAGATGCAATAAAAAGCAATTTGGATTATTGCACAATGTTGGCAATAAGAACAATTTGGATTATTGCAGTGCTTAACAGTTAGAGCAAATAGATAAACGCGGGCGTGCAAATGTTTGTCAAAGTGCCTTTATAACTGCTTAAACTGTGCCCCGTGCTTTGGTTTCTTTGCGCGTCTTTTCGCTATTTAGTCGAGTGTGTGAGCGAGATGAAGCTAGAGCACGCTCGCGTCGGCAGACAAAAGGTGAGTGAAATGAAATAATTTGCTTTTTTAAAGCTGTTGAAAAGATATATTATTTATTTATTTTTTTGTGCGTTAACTCAGTTTTATTCACTTAATTAAGTTCACTTTGGCGTTTTTATGCTGTTAAATGTGTTAACATTGCTATGTAGAGTATTTAAAGTGCGTGCTGCTGAAAAAATATTTGATTTCGTTTTATCATTTGCTTTTTTGGCCATTCGCTTGGCATTTGGTTTGTTGGTGCGCAAATTAAAAAACTCTGAATGCTTCCTTTTGTGCTTTACCGCAAATGTAAAATAAAAACAAAAGAAATGTTCAATTCCAAAAGCGAATTGTCTTTTATTTCAAGCTCATTAGCTTTTAATGCAATTTCATGCGGCTCAACGCGCCTCAATTTCTTGCCACGCGTAAATGTGCAAAGAATGAGTGGGCATAAGGACAGAAGAGGATGGCGATAGGCATATATATATGTATATATATAAATATATTTATATGTATATACATGCATACATACATATATGCGCACATCGTTTTGCATTACGTTTTCATGTGTGCATTTGTTGTTGTTGTGCCATATGTTTTGCGTGCTTTTTAGCTTCGACTTTTGCCATCATGAATTAAATTCTTTGCTCCATATTGTTGTTGTTGTTGTTGTTGTTGTTCTCTGTCTCTTTTGCTTTTTATTTGGAGCTACAGCAGCAGCGAAGACGTTTTAACATTTTATGTAAATTTTCTTAAATATTTATGGAAATGTAGCATATTGTGAGAGACTGCGTCAAAATGGCAGCCAAGTAAATACATTTACATGTGTGTGTGTGTGCAACATTTGTGGGCAGAGCACACATATACCCACACACACACGCACACATGCCAAAGAGCACAGACATCAGCATAAATTTTAAATAAATGCTACAGAAAGAGAATATTAAATGCTGTTTGTTGCTGTCTTATGCCCAAAAATCCGCTTTACGCTCACTCGCTCCCACGCTCGTTTGTGCTTTTTGAGTCTAAACGCACGACTCGACAGCTGAGCTTTTTTGGGCTAATGCTGCACAACAGTAAAACAAACACAACGAGCAACAGCAACATCAACAAAAATATTTTTTTCAAAACACAAACAAAACGCTTTCCGAAAATCCAACCTCAACCTGCGACTCGGCTTCAGGTTGAAAGGTTAAAGGCATCAGATCAAAGTTGAGGCGCTTTTAAACATAAGCTTTCATGCTCAAGTTATTGTTGTTGTTGTTGTTGTTGTTAGTGTGCGTAATGTCGATGACGTTTGCATATTCTTTTCATATACTGCCAAAACACTCACACACACGTACATGCATACAAACGAATTTGAATATATGAAATTGAGCGAGGGTAAAGAGACGAAAGCGAGAAAACATCTGACAAACACTTTATTTGCGCTGATGTTGCACTTTTTTTTCGCTTTGATAAAGCGGATGAACCGAGGAGCAATGCAAGAGAAAGAGCAGAGCATTTAACAAGTAACGGCATGCATATATGTATATGCCAAGTGCCAGGGCGACAGTTTTATTGAGCTTATCTGTGGCTGCTGCTGCTGCTGCTGTTTTGTGTGGGAGTGAAAGCGACTTAGACAGAGAGAGCTCATAACAACAGACAATTGGTGTACGTGCCGATAAAGTGAGAGCGCCATTGAGCGCAGTTTCACTCAGCAGGCGCAGCGATTAGTGAAGCTTGGCACGTGTCTGTATGTGTGCAAATGGAGTTGAGCTTGACGATCATCAAAGCTTTTCAAAAAGTTCAAATAGAGGAACGTGCTAAGCGCCAAAGTTTGGAGTGGGAAGTTGGTGAGCAATTGGTGTGTGGAAGTGTGAAAGAGAGCCTTGTTGCGAGCATATCTTTTGACTCAAACTTTGACCGATGAATTTTTGAGTGCATATGCTGAGTAAAGTTCTTTTCTAATTTCTTTTTAATTGAGCTTAAATGCGAGGGCTGTTATTGGAGTTGTAAGCAAGATAATAAATAGATAAATTATCGCTTACTTAATTGTTATGGGGCGTGCATTGTCCTTAGCTGTCTTGGACTCTGTTGCTTTACTGCTTTGCTCTTAGTTTGCTTAAACTCTATCGCAACTTAGGACTTTTGCCAGTTAACTAATTGTTTTACATTTCTCAACGTTTATACAGCGACTTTGTCGCTTTTGTTTATTTCAATTGCATTCTTATTGCGCTTTTCTCGCATTGTCCCTTTTGCTGTAGTACTTTAACTCTTGCAAATACATTTAAAATGTATTTGGAATTTAAGCACAGCAATTTTCCATTCAATTTCCTCCTTGCCGCTTCTACAACACACTCGCTTCCTGTTGTTTTCCACCTCTTATATATGCACTTGTGCTATGTTAATATTTCTCACATCTAATAAAGTTTTCGCCTGCGTTCAAAAGTTATTCCAACGTTCAACTATCAACAGAGGTTGCCACGCCCATTACCTGCCACCCCTTTACACCCTTATCTTTGGCCTTACTTCTACGCTTGGCATTAGTTTAATGCGCTTAATCAAATGTTTATCTTTACGCTGGCAGCTCCTTTCCATAACCCCCGCCCTCGCCTGCGCCACCACGCCCCTTCCTCGTCCACCCCTTACGCACACACACAACTTGCGTTTCCCTCTTTTGCTTATTCCTGGTTTTTGTGATTTTTCTCATTTATTTTCGAGCGCATAGATTATGTAAATTTTACTACTTTCACTTCGACATTTTCATTATGTCGAGCTATGGGAAGACAACGTCTTCCTCCCCCCCCTCTCTATCCAAGGATGTGCTTGTGAAAAATTGCGTTCTCATTTTGTAAGAATGGAGCAAAAAAAGTCAGAATTCGTATTTAAAATACTTGCACATAATTTATTTTCTCGCGAATACAAATCATTTCATTTTCGTGCAAGTCACGACGGCGCAAAAGTGTAGCATATCTTATGGCGCCATTAAAGCCAAGCTCCCCCACCAACCAACCAACCTCCCTTTTCAAACATTCAAGCTTGGAGCCTGCTCCTGATGATGGTTATATTACATTAACTGCAGCCAGCGAGAACAACAACAACAACAACAACAAAATAGTTCCGTGTGCCAAAAGTAAAATGAAAATAGAATGTAGCCTAAAAAAACGAATGGAGTAGTGCGTGGATCCGGGTTGGAGAGGGGGGCGGCTGAGAGGGGGTGGGGCACACACTACACAGCGTAGCGCAATGAATATGTAACAAGCAAAGGGGGCAGGGGTAAGGCAAAGGAAAAGGGAAAGGGAAAGGAGCGACAGGAAGTGAAGGGTGCTCGACTGTGCGATGCGCTGCATTTAATGTCGAAAGTAATTTGAGTCAAAAAAAATTGGGTGGCAGAAAATGGAATCCCACTAAGAGAAAAATTGCCCGCAAGGGACGCGATATTCTAATAGGCATTTGGGCAAAGCGCCATCTGTCGTCGCGTAGGGGCAACAAGTATAAATATTTTTTGGGTAATGTTATCGGGAACTATAAAAGCAATGATAGCAATAAGTGATATATAAAATTCACTTCACTTCAAATTATTTTTAAAAGAGTTTTAGATGTATTTAAAAATATAGGTTTCTTATGTATATGTATGTGCATAATAATAAGAAATAAGAGTTTTAAGTTCTAAATTATTTAATCAACATATTATATACATATTTAATATAAAATATACAAATATTTAAATATTTTTTTTAACTGGATATTTACAGTTAAAGCAGACAGAATAAATTAAATAATCATTAATATTTTAAACACAATTATTGCCATTGTATTCTTATGTTTTTTGTATATTTTATATATATTCTATGTTTTCCTTAGCCAGCGAGCACTGTAGTCCATATATATATAGTTTGCAATTAAAAATCAAACACAAGATTATTTTGAACTTAGTTTATTTATGTTTAATTAATTTTTTATCGTGGAAAGTCTGCATATAATGTTTTTTTTCATTTTAAAACTTTTAAAGGAAAATATTTCCTGGAAGCCCCAACTCCTTCACCTAGCTAATATGCCCTCACTTTCAAGTGACATAGTCAAAAGTCAGTCAAGTGTGACACGCCTCTAACTGCGTTTATGTGGGCGTCACTTGTGTGGCAGGTAAACAAAGTTATGCTCGACTGTCACATCGCTCATTAGTCCGGGCGCGTAAACTCCATATATACATATACATATAACCATGTATACACACATATATATATATATATATTTTTAATGCTGGCGACTCGGCGTATGCGTAATTAAATTTCAAATGCGGAAAAGAGTGAGCCACAAATGAAACCAGGTTGTCGTCACCGGAGCCGCAAAGTTGAGAAAAGCTCCTCGTCTAAACGGTTTTTGTGACATGCGGGCGTTGAATTCCGCGCCAGTGTTGGTAAACTGCAATTGTGTGAAGTTAACTGTTTGGAAAAAATTTCCGCAGCTCTAAAAATGCACCAGCAGCCACGCAAAAGGTGTTAAAGTAAGCCAAGGGTGATGAGAGATGGGATTGCGTGACTAAATAATACCCTGTATGCAGCTTTAAATACCTTATATAATCATTTAAGCTTAGTTCTTTAAGATAAGTCGTAGACACAACTATATTTCACTTTTTTACAGGGTATACAATTGCCTCTTTCAATCTAGCAGACAGTTTTGCGTGTTCAGGTCAAAGTTCAGTCAGCTGTCAGCTCTCCTCCCGTTATTTCTGCTGTTGCAAAAACGCTTAACTGATATCTTATCAAGCGCGAAATTGTCTGTGTTATTGTTGCCGTTGTTTGTTGCTCGGCCAATATCAACAACTGTCTGTCTGTCTCTTCAGACTGTCGAGCTGTCTCGCTTGACAGTCGCTTTTGGTTTGCCCATTTAATTGCTGGACTTTTTTTGAAATATATACCCTGTAATCGCGTTGAAAGTGGGTGCTATATGAATGAATATGAATAGGTTGACTGCATACAGTTTCGTTACTCTTATAATGAGTCCTTGTTCTTTAATAAAATACGCTTCTTAGAGAAAAATAGACTTAATACAATTTAATACTAATAATACTTAATATTTATCTCTTTTTTTTATATCTTCATCGATATTAAGTTTTGGTTTTCTTAGCTTATCTCAACAATTAGAAAAGCTAAAGCCAACTAAATTATTTTAGTAGCTTTTCAGAAATATTGATTGATTAAGATTATTATTAAATATAGCTAGCTAAAAATATATATATCATAAAATATATATTTAAATATATTTATATGTAATTAATAAGATGACAAGATATTAAACAATAAATTTAAAATAGTTCCGACTAGCAATAGAGAAAGAAACGGAGCTATTAAATAAATGCCGCAGCTTTAAGCAAATGTTTAAGTTTAACAATTCAAAGAGTTTCAAATGTATATATCAGAGTATGCTTCAGTCTGGCACTCCCCTTTGGAGCACTCTTAGTTGTTTTCTTCTTGTGCTGTCTGCCCCGAAAACCCCTTGTGGTTGTTGCTGTTGTTGTTGTTGTTGCTATTGTTGTTGACCTTTGAATCCGATTCAAGCTTTACATACGTTGACGCTGACCCCCTTGGCCGCTGATCTACCCGCCGCTGACCCGCCTGTCGACGTCACCATTGACATGGATAACCACTTGGAGTCAAGTGCAAACAGGCGCTGACTCAACAATGCCCAGCAAACAACAACAACAACAACAACAAGAGATGAAGCCACATGGAAAATCCATTTCAAATGAACAGTTTGTAAAAATGAAATTTAAATAACGTTTAGTTGGCAGCTGGTAAAAGGTTAAAGGTTAAGTTAAATGTCACAACTCGCTGTGATTGAAAGCTGTCATAGATAAAAACCTTTCTCGTTATTAAATTTATTTACAATTAATTTGCTTGGCCTAAAGTTGAAGGATTTCCTATTGGTTTTCTGTGTTGTTGTTTTCTGATTATTTTAACTACCTTAATCTGCATATGCTAAACAAGTTTTGCCCTCAGCAATTGTTTTTGGTTAACAAACTTATTTGCCGCTCGTGTGGCCAAAAGTGTTGAATAATAATCTAAATATAATTTTGAATAAATTGTGTGGCATAATTAAGCTGAAACCAAACAAAATAAACAAAGTAGATATGAAGATACTTGTTAAAAATAACAAAAAAACAGTATTAAATTTACAAAATTTGTTTATTTCACTCTTGTTGGAATAATAAATTATAATAAATTATAACAATTTATAAACTAACCTCAGATTCGAATCTAATTAGATTTATCTCTTTATTAATTTATTTCCACTTAATTTTTTAATTGAAGTAAAATTAATTACAGATTTTTTTGTTATCTTTAATTGTTTACACCTTATCTAAAGTGCTTTAACTATAAATTCTATACTCAACTCAGGTTCCATTGATATTCATAATTCGGAACTTGTCAACACATTTGACAAAGCAATGAAAATCATTTGAAAAGCGGAAAGAAGAGGAAAAGCTCGACAATTGTGAACAAGCGCAATCAGCATTTTGTGAGTATGAGTGTGTATCTGTGTGTTAACATTCATTTGTCTCTACTGCTGAAATTCCAACTGAGCCAGCACCTGTTTTTGCACCTGTGCCTTTTGTAGAATTTGAGGTTGCTTTGTTTTTCTTCGGTTTGCCGATTTGCATATTTATTCTTAACCAGAAATCTAATAAAAACATTGCAGCAAAGCAAATGCATAAATCAGCAGGGGCCAACAGGACTAAAATTTAGCGTAGGGTAGGGTTACCCAAGCGTTAGGGTGTTTGGTATTTTTTTATTTTTTTTATTTTTTTTTTGGTACCATCAAATGCCAGAACCAAGTGCTATGTAAAATCCCACAAGTGCATAAATTTTAAGCGTTTACCTGAGGTTATGATGGCCTCGACACAACAGCAAAACCGCACACATTCACACACACACGCAAACACACACACACACCTGCTGTGTGCCCGCAAGCTGACATTGTGCGGCCCACAACAAAAGCAACAACAACAACAATAAGCCCCCAACTTTAATGTGTTGCAGTTGCAGCAGCAAACAACTTCAAGATGTGCAACATGTGTGCGTAAAAGTGTGTGTATTGTGTGCGTGTGTGTGTGTGTTTGTTGTGTGTGCACAGATTTTTGGACATGTGGCGCATACCTCAACGCAAACTTATGGCTACAATTTAGCTACTTTTTTGACTGTTTTTTAAGCTACCTGAGATTTCTAGCGGCATAAAAAAAGAAGAAAACTGCTGCTAAACTTTCGCTTGAGCAAATAAAAATTGTGCCGCAACAGCTGCAAGACGTTTAATACCCTAACAAAAGAGTATTTCCATATTGTCAAGGTATGTGTAAAACATAAGGAAAGGTAGTTTAGTTTATTTAAACTTGATCAGTTTTAACAAACCATTTTTTGTATTAATTTTGTTTGTTTTTGTTGAACACAAGTTTGTCAATTTTAAGAATAACTTAATAAAACTGTGCACAGGTTTTTCTTTTTAATGTATTTAATATATATGTAAAAGTCAGTCATATCGGATTACTATATCATATAGCTGCCATAGGAATAATCGGTTGAAAAGTGAGTTTTTGTATGAGAAACTTTTTAGTTTTCCAACATATACAAACTAAATTTATAAATAAAGGATCTTTTTATGCTCCTAATATATCTGCAAAAATTCATCGCCATAAGATATATATATTATATAGCTGCCATAGGAAAACGATGAAAATTTGAGTCACTTCCTATGAAAACTTTTTTATCTTTGAGTTTAAAGTTGCCAAAAACATAAATAAAAAGCATCACAATATAGTATTTTTATTTTATCAGAAAGTTTGGTTAAAAAATAAGCTTCAGCTTGGGGAAATTTTTTTATTAGTCAAAAATATTAATATAAATAATTTTCAATTAATTACCTTACTTAGTCTTACACTTATAAGTATAATTAAAAATATATTTAGGCCTTTAAATCATAAAGAAATAAACAGCTGATTATTTCCTTATGCTATTAAAAATCTAAATCAAGTAAATTAAGTTATAAAAACTTTTCCTCAAGAGCATCTCATCTTCGGTGAGCTAAAAGAAACCTTTTGCGACTTGTTTTCTTCGCATGTTTATTTGGGGCGTGGCACCCTCCCCTTCGCCTGTCACCGCATCCTCTCAACCCTCTCTCTCTCGGTCTCTCTCAGCCCCATTAGAATGTTCCGCATGTCAACTGGAGCGGCAATAAGTGCCATGCATATTGTCGCAACCAGGTGACGCCACAAGCGCAGCCAGTGGCCTCCGTTGGCTGACAGCAGAGACTGCAACTTGGGTAGCTAACTTGGCTTATTGGCAGTGCCAGGTAAAACTCGCAACGATACGTGAAGAGCACCTGAACGACAAAAAATGGCACAAGCAAGAACAAAAACAAAAACAAAATCAGAAAAAAACAAACTACGGCAAGTTTTAAATCTCAGCGCTGAAGTTTACTTAATCTTCGCAAACTTTTTTATTATAGACGAGCTCAGCTTGAAAATTGCAGATTTATCAGCTATAAAATGGTCAATTATATAAAGTTGATACAAACTTAAAAGCTAAAAAGAATAAGCTTTAGAGTACAGTAAATGCAAAATAGTTTTTAGTATAAAATGTAAGTTTATTTCAAGAGGTATTTATAAGTGTATTGAGTTGTTTAATTTTTATATTAGTTCAATAAATTTCAAATACATTCCAGTAAAATATTCGCGCACTTGAAACAAAAAACAATTTTTGGCAATTGAATTCACAATTTTACACTCTCTGCATTATGCAGCTGAATCCTTCGTCCTATTCGTGGCCCCCCTTTGGCTGTCAACATGTGCACTTGAAATGCGCCCCCATGCGTTCATCAACAATACATGACCAATTCACACTAGTTTCCCTTCATTTTCATTTTCATTTTCATTTACATTTTCATGCACAACTTTGCGCGTTTCCTTCCGCGACCCTTCAAGCAAATTTACGCGCTGGTAACGATTCCATTGCAATTGCTTGACCCACATGCCATAAACAATAAAATATATTAAAATATATATATATATATATATATACATTTACTATATATATATGTTTATATGTTTTTGTATGCGGCATATGCGAAAAGGACCCATTTAAAAAGGCAGCAGGAACAATGGGCCAATGTAAGCCGCAGGGGCAACTGGCGACTGCCTGAAAATTTAAACAAATTTTTGCACATTTCCTGTTACCCATTGTTGTTGTTGTTGTTGTTTTTGTTGTTGTTGTTCGCATTTCTGTTGTATTCATTTCATTTCTGTTCTGTGTTCTGTTCTGTTTGTTGTGTTTTGTGCCTCGTTCGTTGTTGCGTTGCACTTGCAGCTTGACACAGTTTTTAGCCACACCCATTTATTTGCAATGTCAACGAGATTGCTGAAAAAAAGAGGCAAAATTCGTGCAAAAAATATATATATGTACATATATTCAAGTCGGGTGTGCTTAACTAGCTGACACGCTGTACACAGGCAAAAGGATCTTGATAATCCTTCTGTGTTAAACATAAAAAAATATGTATAAAGCTGGCTGCAGTTTTTATATATCTGCTTTTTAACTACATTTGCAACCTTTAATTAAATTTAAGGCATTTTTCCTAGAGTTTTGGTCCCTATTAAATTTACGTTAATTATTAGTCATGGGGAAAAGTGAACAAATTGTTCCCGAAATACATTTCAATAGATTTAAATAGATTTAAATTAGAATACATCAAGAACATGTAAAATATACATATAATTATTTATTTATTAAAAGTTATTTAAAACTCTTCTTGAGCTTTTTCCTGTTTTTCAAATATTATAAATATATTCATATACGAATTATTTTGTTTACCCAACAGAAAATGTAAATGAAAATAATTTCTTTAACCATTTTTTTCAAAAATGTTTTTTTTTTAATTATTCATAGACAAATTGATAAATGCTTAACAAAAACAATTTGAATTTGCACTTGAATTATTTTTTAAAATGATTTCCCAAGACCTTGCTTGGTTTTATATTTGATATTTTCTTCAAATTATATTTGAGTTTAGCATATTGTCTTATACTATATATAGTTATTACAGGGTATCCCAATCAAAAAAAGCTCTTTTATGAATGCCGACCAGTTTGCTTGCCGGCTCCTGTTAATGGCCAGAACATGTTGCGGGCTCATGTAATTTTGAATAGTACAATAAAGAAGAAGAAGAAGAAACTGCTGCAGATTCAAGTAATATTCATGACGCCACCAAATTCGCAGGCGCGACCTTGAGCCGGGTCGAAACTAATCTGGCTAACAGGCAAACAGCGAAAACGCCTCTTTGCTGTATTTGGGCCAAGCTCTGTTTGCGGCTAATTAGCCAAGGGCGAGGGCGTGGGCGTGGGCGTGAGCGTGAGCATTGCCAATGGGTAGCTTAAATTAAGCTCAAGTGAACTTAAAAGCTTAATTCTCCTACGTGTTCCCATTTTTTTTTTTCTTCTTTGGTTCTGCTGCATTTTATTGGGTTTTAATTTCCGCCTCTCTCGCACACACATATTTCAATTCTTGTGGAGCAGCCGCAAAAGCGTGTGTGAAAATTGAAATGTCAACCTTGGCAAACCGATATACCAAAGCCAGCCCCGCCCCGCCCCCCTTTTACCAGCCGCCCCTTTCCAATGTTCGCTTCGGCTTGAAACCCTTGCTGTAGTCAGTGCAAGCTTCGCTTTTGCTGCTTGTCGCTGGCGTTGACAGTCATTGACAGCGACGAGGATGGGAATGAGGCTAAAGGACGAGTACCAAGTTGAGTGGACGAAGAAAGCAGGAGAGTTGAAGGGGAGGGGGGAGGGGCTGGCGTCTCTGTTAGCCGCATTGCATGCAGGCAATGTTGCATGCCGGGCTGCACTTAATGCTGACTCAACGCTATATAAGTTCTTATTTGCCAGCCGACTTGGCTTCGTTTTGGCCAACAAGTTACCCGGAATTCCCGAGTTCCCCCCTCTTTCCTTTTACCCCTCTGACTTTGCCATGTTCCGATACTTTCGCTTGGCCTGACAACGTGCAGCACTTAATTTGTGCCCTACATCGATCATAGACGACACTGCAGAGTTACTTTTTTGTATGTTTAAAGGGCTTTTTTGATTATTACTTATTATATATAAAGCCCAAGTGTGTGAAGATAACGTTTAGGGCTATTATTTAGTCAAAATTTCTTTTATTGTGCATCTGTAAATAAGTTAACCAATTATTATTAAGGTAATACACTTTCGTCCTGCTCTTAAACAACGTTTTCATAAATAAAATTCTTTAAAATTTTTCTTGAATAAATACTTTCATCTTATTTTTTTAAAGACTTTTTTTATTTCATAAGCAAATTCCCTTTTTTAAATTTCAATATACCTAGTTTATATCTATATATATATCGGTATATATATTCATTTAAATACATCTGTATTATATAAGAATATATATTTCAGTTAAAAAGTTTTAAAATTTCGGGTATTTATTATTTTTAGACTTTAATTTAAAAAAAAATTGTTGCAAAGTTAATCCTATTTTTGATTACTGAATTGATTTTGTTTATGGCTTGTGTAATTTATTTATATTTATATGATGTTTTTATTTACGCTGCATATTTTTATATAACACATAAAAGCTTTTTATTAGATATGACTTGCCTTTGCATATTTATTTATTATTATTTATTAGGTATTTATATTTATATACATTTTTTCCCCTATTTTATTTGCATATGTATTTTCTGTGAATATTTTGCTTTTTTCACAAATTGCATTTTATGCATCAATTTATGTATATTTTTAAAACATTCTTTGAGTTTTTATTGTATTTTGCACCACATTTTTCTTTAGCCTAATTTTCTGACCATTCTCAACAAGGACATTAAAGCGCCTCGCGTATTTCGTGTTGGCCTAACTTTATGTACATTTTATTTGCCATTTTTTTCTATTTTTGTAGCCAGCTACTTGCGCTGTCTTTCAGCTGCCTTGCCACGCCCCCGTTTCACATTTTACGCCCACCCAGGCCGCACGTCAGTTACCCGCTGCCCGCAAAATCTTTAGCTGCTTTTTAGCACAAATCCTTTTTTGTAGTTTAAAACGCTTTCGACAGGATTTAGTTGGATGACTTTTTGCTTTTAACATTTTTGTGAGCGCACATTGCGATGTTGGTCACTAAAGCAAACCACTACAACAAACCGTTACAGCCACCCCCCAACCAACCCCCTTTGAACTGCTGACTGAACTGGCCTGAAGCTGTGCTCTGTGTGTGATCCTGCAACAGACACGTAGCTTTGGCCATGGCCAAACGTGCGCGGCATTTTCAAATACAAATACAAATACAAATACATGACCGCATTTTGTAGTTGCCACCCACTTACTTAGTAGCAGTTACCCCCTCTCCCTCCTCCCCCTCAACACCCCCCGTTAACCCTTTGTTATTGCATTTTAGTTTGATTTGGCAATCGTTCACTTTGAATTATAACAATTTGTTGCACTGCAATTGTTTTTTTTTCTTTCAGTTCTAATTGTTGGCCAAGTAACCCATTTAAAGCCGCCAAACAGTTGTTTTTCCTCTGCTCCTTTCCTTTGTTAATTCGGTCAATATTTGCGGACGCACGAAATGAAAATGGGGAAAAGTCAGCGTAAAAGTTTTCGCAACCAAGTTAAAGCAAAATAATGAAAAAATCTATTTAACCCCTTAATGGCTCTTGGCCGAAAGTTTCTGTGTGTTATTTTTTATATATTTTTTTTTTTATTTTACGATGTGGTTTGTAGTTTGTTTTGGAAGAGAGAGAGGGAGAAAGAAAGAGTCAGCAAAGTTTTTGAACTGTTTGTGAAAGCCGCCCACTCTAGTAATATGATATAAGAGCAAACTATGTATATATAAAGTATATATATATATATATATATATTTATATACACACAAGCAACAGTTGTGACAGCTGCCAAATGAACTTTGAGCTTTGAGCTCACTTATTATTATTTTTATATTAAATTTATTATTTATTTAGAATTCAACGTTCGTCTGAAGCGTTTTGCTCTCAGCGCTAATTACAAGTCGAGTTGTTTGCACAATTTACCTGCTATTTAGTTTGGCTGCCACGCTCCAGTTCTCCAGTTAACTCCGTTTCAGTTCAGGTTCCCGTTTAGTCCTGCAAAAGCAATAAGGGAATTTTTGTTTTTTTTTTTTTAGTTGTGTTGTTTTGCAAATTAATTCCTTTTGCTGTGTGTTGTTTTTTGTTGTTCTTAAGCTTACGTTAATTAGCTTGAGCTGAGTTTAAGAGTTGTTTTAAAATTTGTTGAGCAGTTCTGTGCTGTTTAATTAGGCCGTCGAGGGCGTTTCTTAAAAACTGGGCGGAGCCAGTTGAAGTGGGCGCATTGTTAAATTAAATATAAGAAAAGGTAAAAGAGCAGTTTGACTTTATTTTGGCCATTAATGTTTGGCTCAAAACTGTTGGAAATAATTTGTTTTTCTCTTGAATTATATTAAACACTATTTTTTAAATCTTATTCAGAAAAAATTATAAAACTTCTTCTGAGCAACTTTTAAAGTGGCTTTAAATAAATTTTATATCATATTTTAGTCAGCTTCCAGCCAATTTTAATGCCTTTTAGCAGTTTATGCTTAAAAGTTTCGTCTAGTCGGAATTTTCGGTAAACGGGGATTTTTCCACATTTATGAAATTAGTTTACAACTGACGCTAAAGCAATTTTTTCACATTCTATTAAAAATAAACTATTTGAAACTCTACTCTGAATTATTTGTAATCAGTTTTTATAAGCTGTGAGGTGAGACCGCAGCCATTTTTCATTTGGGGTTTTAATTAAATTGAATTAAATATATTAAATATATTACATTAATTTATTTTATATCTATTTTAGAGTATTTAATATAATATTATATATATCTTTATTTTATTGCATCAAATTTATATATTTCAGTTGAAGCAGGCAGACTTTAATTTATAAACTATTATAACAGTTTTCAGTGGCTTCAAGTTGTCCGAAATTTGTTTCATACCTCTTACTTTTTATATCACTAATACCCTCTTATTTGGCTCATTTTGTCCACTTCACTTTCACGAAGACTTTTAGGGACAACGGCAAAAAGCTGAACATAAATAATCACATCTGCAAACAGATTTTGCGTTTCTAATAAATTTCACTTCGCAATGCGTCCAAAAAAATGTACATATATATTTATATATATATACTTATATATATGTCTAACAAAGGCAAGATTGCCCTTTAAGGCAAAAAGCTTTTTGCCAGACAAGAAAATATAAAAATTTATATTTATATTTATGTCATGACGATATATATACACTAAATATGGGATTGAGCTGCGAGGTAATTTTTCGATAGTAGAAAACTATGATGGAAAAAATTAATATATATATATATATATATGTTGTGAAGCGCAGACTGAGATAACAGCTAAAGAGTGAAAGAGAGAGAGAGAAGCGACAACAAATTATGGTTCACTGATTTTATAAGCGTTTTTTTTTTATGCAAGGGTATTATAATTTTGACATGCAATTTGTTATGCTTGAAAGAGACATTTTTTTGAAGTGCATATAGAGCAGAATTTACAGGGTACTTTAGTTAGCTGAAGCAGTTTGTCTGTTAAAAATAGAAAGAAAAAATTTTAAAGTTATTTATTTACGTAAAAATATATTTAATAAATAATTATATGTAGACCAAATAAATTATAATTTTTAAATAAAGTAGTCGTAGTAAAAATAATACGAATAATTAAATTATTAATAAATAAATTCATAAGATATAACAAAAATATGAAATTAATCCATTTGAAAATTAAGACAATATATTTGAACTGAGTGTAAGGGGTATATAAGCAGTGAGGGGTATCTTAGTTGTCGCCAAAGTTGTCAACATATGAAAACCACATTTATCTGTGGGCTTCTTTTGGGCTTTTCTCGCATGTCTGCTGTCAAGGACTCGGCCTCGTGTGAATGCGGTGTGAAAATTGTGGTTAGAAGTCAATAACATAATAAAAACGTTGATGTTTTTGGGGCCCGTTTGAAGGTCGCACGCATCGCTGGAACAGCAGCTGCTGCTGGAATCAAATGCCGCAGAGATTGTCTCTAGTAAAATTGGAGAATTTTTCTCTTTATTTTTTTTTTGTTTCTTTGTTTTTTTGTGTGTGGCCGTAGGCCATGTTTTTTTTTTTTGTTGCTGTTGTTGTTGGTTAGGGCCGTGCAAGGGGAACAATGTGAAAACAAAACTTTCATTGCATAACAATAGGCGCAATGGCGTGCCACAAGCAGCATTTAAATATAAATACCTGCAGCTCGAGCAGAAAAAACCACCAGCTAAAGCCGCCGCCGGGCTAAAAAGTGAAAAGTTTTCTGCGTTTTACAGGCAATTTTGCCCAAAACCCAACCACGCCCCATTTTGCCGCCCCTTCGGCCATGCCGTGGTCGTTGGCACGTGAAAGAAAAAGTGCAGGTGGCTTTTGGTGGATTCGCGTGGCCAGCTGAATAAATAAACTTCAACTTTTTGCTGGCCACAAAAAAACGAAAAAAAAAGTAAACAAAATAAAATAAACAAAAATCTAGGGAAAATATCTAAAAATGTAACAATAACAAATGAGTAGAACAGAAGCGGGCCACAAAATATCCCAAAAACAAGAAAAGTTTTATTTATTATTTTGGTTGCAGGCAAAGCGTGAAAAATTTGTTAAGCTTAAAAATTTGAGGTTTTTTTAACGACTTTTGTTTTATATATATATATATTTTTTTTACGGTATTAAGGTAGCAAATCATTGCGAACAAATACACAAAAGCTGTTATTTACAGCGCTAAAGGACGACGGCAAGGAGAATAGTGAAAATTAAAGCAGAATTGGGTCAACGGTAAACAATGCCAAAAAGGCTGCGTAGCCAAGAAACGGGATTTAAGCACCTTAATGGGATTTAATTACTATACAAAAGTAATATTTGCTTAAGTGTGTGTGGCAAGTTTTTGGTTTTAGATTGTTTGTTCTTTGGTGTTTGCCTTTAAAGCGCGTTAAAATGTTTTCATAATTAATGAGATTTTAGTTAATTGCAATTTTACATTCATTAAAATGATATTTATATATAAATTTAAACATATAGTTATATAAACAATTATATTCAATACATATTATTTATAGTTAAATTAATTGAATATTTATGTGAGCATACGTATATTTAGTTATATTAATTAATATTTATTTTGTTAATTTAAATATATTTATTTAAATATATAAAGTATTGCTTGGACAAAAAAAAGAAAAAAAAGAAAACTCCCACGCACATACATATTTATATATATATATTTTATACACTCCCAATCAGAGCATCAATCTCTCTTTTCTCTTCTTTTAGTTGCGTTTTATGGGCTAAGCAAAAAAGCCATATAAAAAAAGATCAGCTTTCGTTTTTGCTATTTTTAAACAAAACCCCTTTTGACAGCAAAGTCCTGTTATTTTTTTCATTACTTAAACATTTACTCAGTGCTTGTTTGGGCCACTTTCTGGCGCTCATTCCGAATAACGCCTATGTACAATCTCTGATAAGGTTTACAATTTGTTTACCATTTGCCAAAAGGCACACACACACACACACACACACACAGAGAGAGAGTTCCAACAAGTCACGAAATTTTTATTTTTATTTTTATTGTTTTTATGGTTTTCTCTGCTTTTGAGCTTTAACATTTTCGTTTCCGCTTTCGGCTCGATTTCGCATTTGTTGTTTTTATTGTTGTTTTAGTCTTGTTTTTTTTTGTCCGCTTTATTTACTTTCGCTGTGTTTTTATAGTTTGTTCATAGTCTTTAGCTGAGAGTGTGTGGCAATGTGTGTGTGCGAGTGTGTGTGTGTTTGTGTATTTATTTCTGTATCTGCGTGTGCTATTTTCATGATGCTGACATAAATCTGTGATATATTGCCATGCAGCTGTCGGGCCGATAAATTTTTACCACGCTCTGCCAACGCTTTAGTTTTATTTAGCGAAAGGCTTTCACCTCTTCCCATCTCTCTCTCTCTCTCTCTCACTCTCTCTCTCTTACATTCTGCCTCTCTTTCTGCTCAGAAATTCCCTCGTGGTTGTCCAACTCAATCACAAAACTTGTCGCGTTGATGACAAAAACGCCACGCCCCCTCCGCCAGAGCATCCGCCCACATTGGAGTGGTACAAAAGTCATTACATAACAAGTGTTGGCCACATTCCCAGCGGACACTTGAGCATAATTAATGCGATGCCCGCGAAATGGGCACAGCAAAAAACAAGCGACGAAAGCGTAGCTAAAAACTCCACAATTGTCGCTCCCAAATTAATTTGTATAATTTTGCAAAAAAAAAGAAGTAGAAAAAAAAGAAAGAAATAGAAAATCAAGCAACAGAATTTGCGGCCTCGAGGGAAATCCCTGCATTCAAATGAAGTTTTGTGCGCGCCCCCCAAAAAAGTAGGCAATTATTTTGTGGCGCCTCACAGAAAAGGTAGAAAATAGGAGAGAAAGGGTGTAAATAATGAGGCACAGGTTGTGAGAGAGGAAAGGGAGGAAGAAGGGAGAAATTCTGATGAGAAATACAATTAGGAAACTATGTAGCGGAAATAGAAAGTAAGTAATTGATGGGCATAGGGGAGAAAAGAATGATGGACAAAAAAATAATTTGTACATAGAAAAAGGACAGAAAAGTATTCAATTAAAAAATGTAATAAAATAATAATAAAATATACAATATAATATAAATAATTCAAAAATAGTATCATATCTTATTCCTCTCAAAATACTTTTTGAGACAACTTCAGTCTTGCAAATTAAGTAAGAAATACCTGCATAAAATATTACAATATATTTTTAGAATTATAAAATCCTTGTTAAGATATTTTAACCAATGAAAGGAAAATACTTAGAATAAAGTTCTGATTAAATATTCATTATGCTTCCTTTAATTATATCTGTTTTTAATATACAATAATTTCACAAATTCGAACTAAATTCTAACAGAAAATTTCTTTTAGCAACAATTTAAACCTTTTATTAATTAAAGTCCAAGCAGATATTTTTTTCTGTTTTTTTGGCTCAATCCGAAAGTGTGATATAAATGAAATATAATTCTGTTGAACAGCAGCTGCTGTCAACTCAGCACTTAACCTCTTTCTTTCACACTCTTACAAAACCCCTCAAACCCAACCATTTTCCCACTCTTCCCGCTCTTCCCCCTCTCTTCTTCATGTCTGTCATGGCATTAATTTGTGCAAATGACAAAAGCATGTTGCAAATGGAAATTCTGTCTGTCAAAATTTACGTAAGTGGGTTAAAATCATTTACAACTGTGTTTCTTTTGCCAACAGATGGTGTTATTATTTTCTGTTATTGTTGTTTGTTCACCTGACACGAGGGTTAATAATGACCCATTGCATAATTAGTAAATGTTGCTGTTTTGCTGCAGTTGAGCTTTGAGGTATTGAAACTTGGTATTATTTTCACTTCACTTCAAGTCTGCATTTGACACAACTATAAATTTAAGGCACACAATTAGTTGGGGTTAGTACAACAACAACAACAACTTTAACCAGTGAGAAGGAGAGTTTACAGCCAAGTGATTTATGTGCTCCCAGCTAAAAATATACCAAAAAAAAAACAAGAAAGTAGCTATGCAAAACTTCGAAAACAACTGTCGAGTCGAGTTGCCAAAGCCGCAGCAATAAAAAATGTGTCGCAGACCAAACTAGCAAAAAGATATAGCGATTCGGTTGCACACAACTCTATATATACATATACAAATATATATATATATATATCTATATCTGTATCTGTAGAGGTTTATATATCGTATGTGGCAGGCACATGTGCTGCAAGCCAATCGAAAGTGTCGTAAATTGGGTCAGACTCAGAGCCAGGCTCGGCTAACAGCTAAATTCTTAAATCAAAGAGAGCTAAGGAAAATCAAATAAGCAATTCTAACGGCAATTGCTCAACTAAAAGATACCCTTTAGTTAACTGCAAAGTGGTTAAATTGAAACTAGAAGTTTAGGAAATCTTTTAAAATCTGAATACAATTTTTAACCTATTTAACGAATAAATGCTGCAAATATTTACTCGATAAATATATATTTAATATCTGGTGAAAAGGCAGCATTAACAAGTTTTTTGTTTAAAATATATATTAAAATATTTGAATAATTTAAAGTATTTAAAAATATTTATTAAAAAAGGTTCTTTCACATTTATTATAACTGCTAAATTATATAAAATATAAAAATATGTGTAACTATCCAAGCTTAAAATAGAACAAATTTTAGCTTACATATAGATTTTTTTATTTTTATTTTATTTTTATGCAGCCTCCTATAAGACATATATATTTATATAAATTTTCCAAAAAAGATTGCTGCTTTTAAAGTATTTAAATAAACGATTTATATATATAAAAAAATATATGTGCAGCAAACGTTTGCTGAACTCTTAACTACCCGCTCCTATACAAAATTTAATGGCTATAGGGTATATAGAAGAGCCGACAGCAGCCTTTGGCTGAACGCACACACACAGATACGCACACACACACTCGTGTACATCCCTTGCCACACCTTGCCACGCCCACGCGGCATTTTGTGGCGCAACAAATTGCCGAACCGTGGCAAGCATTGAGTGTTGCCTACAAATTGTATTTGCGCGGCAAAAGAGAAATGGCAAAAGAAGCGGCAGAAAACTGTGCCGCAGCCGCAAGACGAGAGGCACGCACACACTTAAACACACACACACACACACACACACACACACACACACACACATACACAATCAGACAGTGGCTGCTGCAAATCAATTTATCAATTTGCAATTTGTAAGTTTCGAACAAAAGAAAAATCACATGAAATTACATTTCATTGCAACTTAAACGAAAGGTAAAAAGAACTAAGCAAAATTCAACTAAATAAATGAGAGAGTGAATGATTTTATTTATACTAAATTACGCACGTGTGAAAGCTGCTGAGTTGCAGCTTTGAGCCTTGTTCTTAAGTTGCAACTTTACGTTGCGGCTGCCGGCTTCAAAAACTTGGCCAAAAGTCGTTGAAAACTTGGCCAGCAAACTCCGCAGCAGCCGCTGCAGCAACTTCCGCAGCAGCCTTTGCCGAAAAAAAAAAAAAATAAATGCGCTGTGAAACTCAATCAAGTGTTGCAATTTTCTCAAGTGCTGCAGTTGGTTGGTGGCTTCATCTGCATGTGTGTGTGTGTGTGTATGTATGTGTGTGTGTTTGGCCAAACATTGCCATTGACAGCTAACCCCGTGCAAGGTGGAAAATTAATGGCCGAGATCGTTGGGCCAAGTTGCCTGAGAAACTGTTTGCCGTCAATTGCAATTGGCAATTGAGAGCTTTTCTCTTTGTTGGCACAAACAAAGCGCTTGTCTGCCGGGATTGCCCATCTTTATGTTTAAGGCCAAATTAGCATTGAATATAAGACTGAAATTTGGTTTAATGCAAGTTAAAGTTACGTTAAAGTAACCAAGAAAAGCTGAGTTCGGCTCAAATGGAACTTTAGTGATTTATTTAGTGATTATATAAATAAACTTAAGAGATTTATAATAGTTTTCATTTGCAATTCAAAATAGTTTTTTATTGACAATATTTTATTATTGACAATCTGTTTTTAAATTCATAATCTGATCAGGATTATTTGTGTGAATATTTTATCTTTATATAAGATTAATACAGAATTGAATATGTAGGGTATATTATAGCTCCTTATATATATATATATATATATAGGTTTTAGCAAGTTTTATTTAAATCATATTATTATTTTTAATATTTAGCAAAAAAATAAATATTTTATCCATTCTATACGCCTATAAACATTTAGTGAAGATATTTGCTATGCCTTTTAAGCTAAACTTAATGTCTTAAAAGCATTTTTAAAGCAATTAAAAGAGATTTTTTCATATAAAAAAAATATTAGATTTTATTCTGTATTGAAAAATCGAATCTTTGTTTTAGCTTAACAAACTCACATTTATATCTCAACCACAAGAATCTCAACACACACAAAACAGACCAAAATGAAGAAGAAGGATACAACTTAAAGAGTTTATTCTTTCATTTGGGCCAAGTTTCTGGGCTGTGCAAATGTTATCTGCGGCATTCCAATGCGTATTAGCCTGGCCTTAAACGATTTTGGCACGGCTTTTGGTTTTGTGCCCACAGCTGGCATTCAATTATAAATCAAGCATCAAACATAATTGAAAGATCAAACGCAACAAAAACTGAGGCACACATGTGTGTCCGTGTGTGTCCGTGTGTGTATGTGTGTGTGCGGGTTTATTTGCTACGCATTTGTCGCAGCTTTCATTCATGTGTTGATAAAAATAAAAAGCACACAAACACAACGAGCCGAAGCCTTCGCTTGGCGTAAGCGAAAAATGTTGTGTGCGTTAATAAATTACAACAATAATGACGCCAAACATGATAACAACATGGCTGATAGATGGTAACGACGGAGCCAACAGCCAGCCAGCTATAAAATGTGGCTGCGACTGTGATTTGAGCCGAGTTTGCCGAGCTGAACGCATTTGTTATTGATCATCGCAATATTTTGCGCGTTAAGCAGACAACCAAGTCAAGCCAAACATATGCAGCGACCAGGGGCGTGTAAAAAGGGGGCGGGGGGGACCCAGAACTCTGTGTGGCCAGCCTTTTATCCATTTGACTTGGCAAGCCAAAAAAAAAAAGAAAAAGGATAACATTGTCCTCGGCGAGCAGCCATTCAAAGTGCTGAAAGTCTAAGCCATTAAAGCATATTAGTTTTAGCCTCCATTGTTACACACACACACAAACACAGAGTGTGTGTATTTTTATTTATTTCGTTACATTTTTGTTTATGCTCGAGTGAACAATAAAAGTTTTAAAGGATTGACATGTTTGTTGTTGTAAATGTATTGGGTTTATTTTTTGGTTAGGCGCCATTTTGGTTTTGAGCAACAGTTTTGTTCACAGTGTGCGTATTCGCAATATTTTTAGTATATATTTAAGATATGAAAAAAGGAAAATAAATATAAAGTATAAGTGCACAAATAAAAGAGAAGGAAGTAAAAAATGGGTGAATAGACTTAAGTAAACATAAATCAATCAGGATTTAGTTTGGAATGTGGTTTAATTAAAAGCAGCCAAAAATGTATAAATATTTGTACAAAAACATAAAGTGCGAGTAAAGTAAACATTTAATTGACAGGCTATCGATAAAATGTATAGAATTTATTTATAAGCAAGTTTCATTTAATAAACAAATTTGGTATCATTTTTTGAGCTTTTAGTCATAAAGATTTGCAATTATATTTTACAGATTAAAGATATATATACTGTAATTTTTTAGTACCAAATAAATACAAGATTATTTATGTATATGCTAGAAAAATGTTTTTCCACGTGGTAATAAAAATCACATTTAATTAAATTAACTTTTCTGTGTAATAACTTCGTAAGTCGTTAATTTTCTTATCAGAGCAAAACCAATAAGACAAATCTCTGCATCTCTTTCACTCTTCCTGTCTATATGCACATTGAGGCCTGGGCAAAATAACAATTAATTCATATTACGCATACGCCGCGTTAGCCATTAGATAATTAGCCAAATCAAGCAACACATTTCAACTACATTGAGCATTAATTAGCTAACTAATTTATATTTATGTTTATTATTTATGTTGCAATTGTCGCTTATGAATGCTAATTGTGAACTATTTAAAATGTGGCCCTAAATTAAATTCTCATATCATATTTTATGCACTTTAAATGTGGATTTTCTCAACACACACACACACACATACACAGTTTAACCCTTGTCCGAAAATATTCAGCGAGGGTGCAATGGAATCCTATTTTCTGCCACGCCCCCTCCGCCACCTTCTGCTAGTTATGCAAACAACTCGACAATGGTAAAAACACGTAACGAAAAGAAGAAAAAAACTAAAAAAAAAACAGCATTCAATGCAATTTATTTCCATAATAAAAATGCATTTTTATTACAAAATCATAGACGGGGAAAAAGTAGCGCACGTAGCAACAACACAAATTTATGGGGCATTCATTATGAGCTGATGTTTATATCTTTATATATAAATATATATATGTATATTTATATTTAAGTATACAACATTTTTAATACTCTTTGATTACCAAAATGAAGTTGTTAAATGGATTTGCTAAAGTGGAAAATTGGAAAATTTTGGCAGCAATTTATGGCTTCTTTTAAAATTGTATGCAGTGTTTTTTATTAAAACTAGAAATATTTATTTTATTTTATTTTTATAAAACTTCTAGCTCGTTTATAAAACCAAATTGATTTAAAATATGTTTGGGCAACTATTTTGATGATTTATATTCTTGGGTATTTAAGTAATCTGTGAGTAAAATCAGCTTAGCTGCGGGTTCGAACCCTGCCTATAGGGTATATAAAGTGAAAGATACTAAAGAACAATCGAACTATTTTAATGTAATCCATGTCTAATCATAATATTGAAATAATAATTTAAAATTAAAAATGTTTATTTAAATATATATATGCTAAATAAATGCAGGGTATTTTTAATTCGAATACAAACTTCGTTTCCTGTTTTGCAATGCAGTTTGTTGGGGAATTTGTTTGGTCAGTTCAAAATTTTATTAAGCTATTTACATTCCACGAGGTTTTTGTGCTTTTCTGAGTGTGTGTGTGTGTGAAGCTTTCTTTCTGTGTGTGTGTATGTGTGTTTGTTTGTTGTGTGCAGCTGCACCTGCAGCCCGTTCGCTCAGAATTTATGTGTTTAATATATAGAGAGAGAGAGAGAAAGCAGCGGCGCCAATAAATACGATAAACTGACCCGCAGGCGGCAAACAAATCCCACCTGCAGCTTTTTTTGGCCATTTTCCATAGGCGCGCTTTTAATCCAATGGCCCATAATAATTTGTGTACATTTTATTTGCAGTTGCTTAGGCCAAAAAACAGCGGCGACGACCACGTTACGCATACGCCACCGATCCACAGGACGCTTGTGTGTCCGCATTCAGATAGCGTGCAAATAAAATAAATTGCAATAAATAATCTGGCCGTGTGCCATAAATCTCAGTTAAATGGACATTTGCATCTTCAAAATAGTCGACAGGCACAGCAGGAAAGCAAAGCAAAAAAAAAAAAGAGGAAGGACAAAACTACTTGAAACAAAACAGCAAAAATGATAAAATGCCAAGGCGCAAGAAAAAAAAAAAGCGAAAGGGAAGAAGAAGATGATGAAGAAATCCTGGCCAAGGTCGTCGTCGCCAGGCCCATATTATATTTATTTATGGTAAGTTCTTGACTCCAAACTTATTTGTGCTTTTACTTTTTTTCTTTGCCTCTGTCTTATATTTTTGTTTGAGTCAAACTTCTTGAGAAACTTATTTCTGCTTATTCCATTTATTTTTTTCTCTTCACTTTTTGTGAGCTCAATTAGTGCTTTTTTTGCCAACTGACAGCAAAAGAAGAAGGCGAAGAAGAAGAATTTTTTGTATAAAAAGTCATGATATTATTGATTTGATTTCTTTGCCTTTGCCTGCTTGCAAGACAAACTTTTTGTTTGCGCTTTTTTAAATAGTTTTTTAGGAATTTTTAGATGTTTGTGTTTTTGTTTTTAGTTTGAGACTTTTTTGGGTATATGTTTATAGAGAATTGAATATATATTCTAAGTTTCAAAAATAAAATCTTAGCTCAATTATTAAATTAAAAATTCTTGAATTGAAAGTGCATTTTAGTAAAATTTTAAGCCTAAAGATATTACCAGTTATATTAGGCAAAAAAATATAAGTTTTTTATATATATTATTTATGTATTTTTTTATTTTATTTTCTATTTGTGCACAACTTTAAATTGATTTCAATAATTCACTGCAACTTAAATTGCAACTTGACTTTAATGCAAACTTTGGCTTTCGTCAACTTGTCTTTTAAGTGCAACGAGAGCATTTGCTGTCTTTCTCTATTAAATCGCTGTCAGTTCTGTCAGAACTAAAACCACGCCCCCTGCCCCCGCCCCTACTTTTGATATACCCTTGGGGAGGACTCGCTGACTTAAGTACGTGTTGATTATGGCAGGGATTTTGTTGTTGTTGTTGTAGTTGTTGCTGGTGTTAATGGCGACAGAAACTACAGAAACGGCGAAAGCTGCCGACATGAGGCAAACTTCTAGACCATTTACCATATTCCACAATATAAGCAAATGTAGTTTTTTATGCAAATATTTAAGAGCATCATCGAAGCAAAAGGCGAAGAGTGCACGCAGTTGCAATAATGTTAGATATATTTGTGTGTGAGTGTGTGTGTGAGTGTGTGTTATCTGTCTGAAGAGCCCGAGAGCTGTAAGCCATATGTGGAATATATATATATATAGATATATATATCTGCAGTTGCAGCTGTGTGTTTGTGTGCACACACAACACTCGACGATAAAATCGTCATGTAGTCGTAATGTCTGCATCAAATTGCATTTACACACACAGACACACATAGACACACACACACACACACACAGATAGAGAGGCACGACTCAAGTGCCTTTGGGGCGCATATGCGAGAATGTCGTCCTCGTCGTCGTGTATTTATGCATAGTTTAATGCGGTTCAATGTCTGGTAAGGACATCAAAACACGACTCAGGGCAACGACGCGCTGCTAAAGTCATAATCATAATCGTAATCATAATCAAAGTCAGAAAGCATAATCAACAGGCGCGCAGCTTAAAAGATATATTTTTATATATATTTATATTACTCTTTTTTCTATCTTTATTATTTTCAAATTGAATTGACATGTCGTTAGTGAAAGCATCGAGCATTGCAGACAAATCCGATTTAATATATTTTTTTAAATATCATTCGGAGTTTGCATTCAATTCGCCGCAAATCCTTAAGCACAGATCAGGAGTACACCAAGTGCTTGAGGATTAGCGTGATTTGTGTTATGTTCCAGGTGGTTCAATAAAAACCAGATCTGGTTGAGAATTTTGTGGTGCAGATGGCGAAATTAAAGTGGCTCAAAGGAGCTGCGATTACAGATTACAGCAAGATTATTATGGCTGGCAATGGAGTATTAAAGAAATTGTCGATTACATTCCAATAAAATGGTAGAAAATTTAAAATGGGTTTTATAGAAAAGTTTGTAACGAGAAAAGAAGGAACAAAAATTATTAAAGCAGCACACAATTATTTTAAACTTAAATAGTAGTTTAAAAATTTAAAAGCAAAGCGAAAAATAATAATAATAATTCTAAATATAATCGAATAAAAAAGCATTATACTCCAACTTCTCGCTATGGAGTAAAGTACCCGCCTATTAAAAAAATTATACGCCCACTTAAATGAACCTCCACTTGTTAACAAAATACATAAGGAAACCTCTCAAATTAATTATGAGCAAGAACAATTTTTTCCTTTTCCCCAATTAGCAACCACAAAAAAGTCCTTATTGAAGTAGGTACTAAAATTGAATTTCTGCACTTGATTGGCGAAGCACTTGGCCCAAAAATTTGTGCTAAGCAAATCAATGGTATAGCTAAATATCCTAGAACCAGCTCGTTGACAGGATGCCGCCTGCTGAAGGATCTCTTCATTTGGCCAATCAGCACATGCAAATTGCAGCACCCCCAAATAATATTTCATTTGGATAAACAATAAACAATTTGCTGCTGCAATAACAGGCCATCAATAACAAAAAGCGCTTCAGTGCACATAGCTAAAACACACACACACACACACACAGATACACACACACATCTAACTGTCACTTGAAGCACAAGTTGGCCAAGGCACATGGCTAGAAACAATTGATTATTGTGTGTCATAAACACTGAAAGCTGAACCAGCTTCGAACCATGTTCGAGTGCAAATCAAAAAAAAAAACAAAAAAAAAAGAAGGAACATTTTTGGTGGCAAGCCAAACACACACACACCAACACACACACAACTGTCAAATGCAGCAAGTAGCTGACCCTGTCTGGGATTGTCCGAAAGCAAATTTAAATGTTAATCAACTGCCAAAAAAAAGAGAAGAAAGCATAAAAAAAAAGAAAAAATGATGAAATCCAAGCGAATTTCGCATGCATGCACATGAAAAAGAATTTGACATGGGTGGACTTTTGGCTAAGGGAGGCAAATTGTAATTGACAGCCGCAAGTGGAAGGAGGCATGCGGCATGCGGCATGCGGCATGGGGCATGAGGCACGAGGCGTTAGACAGCTACTGCTTAGCATTATTGCTTATTTACTAAAAAAAAAAGGGTTCGATTGCCGAAAGCGCTAGCAAAAAAAGCTCAAATTAAGCGAACAACAATTGCCAAGAATTTCAATTAAAGGAAATGACTTTTTATTAGTATAAATTATATGAAATGGGTAAGACAAAAGGGTTGGGCAAATGTAGAAAAAGCTAAATGACAGCAATTAAAAATACATATAAAGAGTTGCTTATTTCTCTATCAGTTCATCTGTCTGATAAGTTAGACCAGAAAAATCATATATTTAATATATATATATAAATATGCTTTCAAATCATCCATCATCTGTATAGAAAAATTACAGCGTATGCCTTAGCCAATCAACTCTCTTCCCCATTTCAGTCTCTTTAAAACATATTTCTCTATATTATTTTTATATACAATTTTTTTGTTTGATTTGTTGCCTAGAGACCAAACTAAATAAATTGCCCTCTGTATTTTTTTCTCACCCATATTCCATTTACACCCAGCCCTGATTGAAATATAAATCCAATTAGTTCATATTCAATATTTTTAGTTTTTTGTGAAAAATGAATTTTTCACAACATTTTTAGTGCGTAGGGAATTTTATAAATTTCTTTCGAAATGCTACAAAAATATTTTATAAAATATTTTATTTAAATTTTCCAGCTAAACAATTAACTTCTTATTGACGGATTTAAGAAACTTTATATACTTATCCAAGTCATCTGGGCTGACTGAGTGTTAGTCAAGCTCTTTTGTCTTAATTACTTTATTATTAAACAAACTTCGCACTTGCCTCTCGATGCGCTTCTCATTCTCACTCCGCACACGGCGCCTCTCTACGTGCTTCTCATTGAACGAACTTACGTCTCGCTCGCCTGTCGGCTTTACCTTAACTAATTCATTGAATGTTCGCTCATTATTTGCACTTTAATTGCAACAATTTCTTTATTTGATGGCGCCCAACGCTGCACATTATCTTCCACTTCAAATGTGTGTTTGTGTGTGTGTTTGTTTATATGCGAGGTAATAAAAAAAAAGAAAAGCGAGAGAACTGGAAAAAACTGAAGGCTCATAAACTGTGCCGTGCATTGCGAGTATTTCAGTTTTATGCGCCATGTGCGCCAGAAAACAATTCCCATGGCTTGCACTAACCAGCGCCCCGCCCCCTTTGGCCCCCAGTCAAATCAATTGGCGGAAAAAAGAGGAACAACAACAACAACAAACACAAATACAAATGCAGAAGCAAACACACGCAACACACACTCTACAAATACAAATAAATCGCAGCATTTCCGCAACGGTCATGTTCGCCAGCTTTTATGATTATTATATAAATTTCCACCCACCCGACCCGGCCTGTGAAATGTCATAAAAAAATGAAGCTCAGGCAAATATAAAAAGCGAGTCCCGGCCGGATTTTGTTGATGATGACGCAAACTGCACGCTTCATTCGCCAGACGTCAATGGAAACGGGAAACCTCCTCCCCCATTCCCTTACCACGCCCCCTTTTGCCAAGCAATACAATTGCGGTCAATATTCAAATGTTGGCCCCATTTATTAAGTTGTTAAAACATAATTTTCTGTTTGCCAACTCCAACTTAGTCGAGTGTGTGTGTGTGTTTGGCCTTATGAATTATGAAAGTTTTGGTTTTAGCCCGGCACGCGTGTTGGCCATAAACGCCTGCCTTTATGGCCCACACACATAGCACATGCAAATTGAAAGTGAAATGTTGAGTGCAATGCGGTAACAGGCTTTGAGCCATATAAAAGCAGCTCGAATTGAGGTGCCAATGATATTTTCAACTAGCCGTTAAAATTCGCGGTTTTATTTATTTTGTGCAAAAGAGTCGGAATGAAACTTTATTTATGGCCTAAATATTTTTATGTAGCCAAAACATTATGCATAGATTGTCAGCGAATTCAAGAATATTTTATTTATGAAATGCTTTCTTTATAAACCAAAGCTATCTATTTTTGATTTTAATAATATATTTTTTACAGCTTAACTATGATAAATTATTCTCATATTTGAATCAAGCGGTGTTGTTAATAATAAATTCGATTTAAGTAAAATAATCTCGCAAACAAACTCCCACTTTAGATAAATTAGATTATGTTAAGCTTAAGCATTAATAAAAATATCTGCCTCTCTATGCGATTCTCAAGACAGAAGAATCTTCCCTGCCAATTAAGTTCTTCGAATAATGCGCACATAATTTTTAAATTAACCAGCTTTTCTGGCCGACTTAAGAGTTCCCCTTTCGCACATGTTACACATTTATACCCATTAAGGGAACTTAATTTATTTACTTTGCAACTCATTTTCAACTTGGCATGCACTTAACATCCCGAGGAAGACAATGAAATCTCTGTCCAATTATCAACTCCCGCAACATAAACCAATGCGAGATGATATACACTCTCTGTTATTTATTCATTTGTTGATGACAGTCGTGGGAGAGCAATGCAAATGAATTAAATTGTTCCGCTGCTTTTTTGTTTATTTATTTTTGTGCTTTTTTTTATGTGTTTCGTTTTCTTTCAATTTTTTCTTTTTGCGTGCTGTTATTTCTTGCAATTAAATTTCATTTGGAAAAAATGCGGAAAAACTCCAAAGGCGGCAAATGCAGAGAGCGGGGGGAAGTGGAAGATGCTGCCCCAAGTGGGCGGGGCTAAAAAAATAATAATGGCGTTGATTTCATTTCATTTCTCAATGGCTGCCATCATTTGTTTTATTCCTCCTCCATTTTTGTTACTTTGTTTGTCTACTTGTTAGCAGCCGCCTCGACATTAACACGTTAAAAATTCGCTGCTTTCCCTTTACTTTCCACTCCCGATTTCCACTTCAATTTCCTTTCATTTTTTATTTCTACTATTTCCGTTTCGTTTCGTTCCGTTTAAAGTGAGACATAAAAACAAGAAATCAAGCAGTTTCTTTTCTCTTGTTTCCTTCTTCATTATTTGTTTATCAATGTTTGCGGAAATCATTAACATTTTCTAGGTCTTGGCCAGTTCTAATGAATTGACAACGAAATTGCTTAAGCGTGTAATGAAGAAAATATAAATATCTATATAATTTATATATACAAAGGGAGTTTTTTTTTTTGTTTTGTTTGTTTCCTTTTATTTCAAGCGATTTGTTAAATGCCACGGAATTGGCATTATCAATCAGTCAAATGTCATACCCTGTACCAAAAAAAATTCCTGATAAATGTCGCAACCAATTTAAAAATATTTAAGAATTAATAATTCTATTTTTAAGTATGGTCAGCTATTATCTTTATATACTTAATACCTTAAATAAATGATATTTTTTTTAAAATGAACTGTCGAGGATTTTAAAATTGTTCACTTTTAGATAATAAAATCATTATAAAGCATATTTTCCCCATTAAAACAACTTATTTAATATATATCCATATTTTGAGGGTAATTGTTAGGCGCATATATTTTAACCTGTGCCATCCTTTGAATATGAGCATATATTTTTTTATTATTTTTTTTATAATACATTTTTCGTTGTAAATAAATATGCTGTGAGCAAACAAATTGTTATATTCAATAGTTGAGCTATTTGCAGAAGTTATTCATAGTTTTTATATTGAGGCATTTTTTTAATACATTTGCATAAAAATATTCCTGGAGCACTTTAATAATATTAATGGAATATCTCTTTATTTAAATATAATTTTTATACTATTCAAAATTAAAAAAAAATTTTTTTTGAGGAATTTCTGAATATTGTTGAGTGTTAATGAATATAAAGTTAATTGATTTAAATATGTGAAAACTATGTCTACTGTAGAAAAGAAAAAAAATTATTTAAATATAAAAAAATAATTTGCCACTTTAAAGGAAAAATCTTTTATGTGGTTTTAACAATGTTTCTTTCTAACTTTGACAGAAACTCGTATTACGTTTATATAATTAAAAAAAAGTATTTGAATGTCTGTAATTAAAAATATTAAACAAGTTTTTCTAAAGTCAATATTTAACATGAATGCATATAAATAGAATTTAAAACATAATGAAATACGAAACTTGCATGTCAAAATGTGTCTAATAATTTTCAGAAAATTGTTTAATAAATATCGCACATTGTAAATGCACTTCACACTCTGTGCGATAAAGTTTATGCGCTGCGACGGTTGCCTAATCAACTTCAGATTCAATTAGGCGAACCCATCAAATTATAATTATGTACAACCACGATATTAGCACGTTTCGAGTGCCATTTTGGCCAAAACAAATAGCCCACGTGGCAGAAATATGACACTACTCTATATATGTGTGTGTGTGTACGTGTGTGTGTGTGTCGGTGTAATTATGCCTTATGGGCTGCGCCCACACATTACGCATACGCCGCGTGGAAAATTGTTGGCTGCGCTCCAAACAAAATACCAAAATGGTGAAATGCCAAAATGCCAGAAACGCAAAACATATTTTGAAACGGCTAACGGCAAACGGCAGCAGCAACAAATCGCACAAAATTTTAGCCAACAATTTCGAGCCAAAATCAATGCGTGAACTTTTCGCGAACTCCAATTCCAATCGCTGGCAAATGGCCAAAAAAAAAAAAGGGAAAAACTTTGGCTGGTTATTTTAACAAGCGGGTTGTTTTTCCCAGCCAGTTTTCTTTTGCGTTTGCTTTTGCGCTTGTTTATTTTCGCCGAGTGAAAATAAAAAGCGGGCCATAAAATTTGATGTCAATTGAAACGTTCACTGAAAGCATATTTCCTTTATGGCTTTATTTTATTTACCTACTGCGAGTTGCAGCTGCGAGCTGCGAGTTGTGAGCTGCTGCAAGTTGCAAGTTGCCAGTTGCGTGCTGCGAGTTGCAGCTACTTGTGCCACATGCCGCTACTTGCTGCATTTCCGCATTGCGCACCAAGGACATTATTCATTGTGTGCGTCCTGCGCTAAGGAGCGATTTCGCAGGCCTCGTCCTGCAGCACTCGAGAGTGCAATAGCAGTTAATAATGCCTCCACTTGAATGTCGCCGAGTTCTTGGCCACACTCGCTGCTGCTGCTGCTTTTCGCCGGTTTCCTTATCAAGCTGCACGCCCGGCCACTTCCGGCGAGAACAAACAATGCAAGAGTGCGAGCGAGAGGGTCAGAAACTGTGGGAAAGAGAGAGTGAGATAGTCTGTCGAGCCAGTTCTTGTTATCAACAAACGTTGTCATTCGTGCTGCTCAAGTGTCTTGGCTTGTAATTGTCTTGCCCCTATATAACTCTTGTTTGGGATACTTTCATTTTTATACTAAATATGTAACAGTTAAAGCTAGAATCTATAAAGTATATATATCGATTCTGGATCGGTGTCCATGGGAAAATATATTTGTTTGTCAGTTTGTTTCTTAGCTTGTTTCTGTCCAGTATTTAGGCAGCAGCCATAACATATATGGAAGTTACCCTGATCGGATAATTATATAATATATCTTCCATAGGAACAACTGCTTAAAAAACATATCTTTGTATGAAAAACTTTTTGTTCTTTTAAATATTGGATAAGCCATAAATATGTCTGTTTAATATAATTAACTTTGAACAATTATATCCTATAGCTGCCATAGGAAAAATCTGTTAAAGAAAGTCTTTTTATATGGGAAACTTTTTTGTTTTCCAAGAAATTCAAACCAAAGTTTCCTAAGAAATGTAAAAATATGCTCACAATATATAAGCCAAATATTATTTATATTCAGCCGATATAACATATAGCTTTCATAAGAACAATCGCTTAAAAAAGTAAATTTGGCTTTGAAAAAAATTTTGTTTCTTGAGATTTGTTAACCAAATTATAAATTTCTTATTATTCACGGATTGCTAACAAAGCTGTAAAATATTTTTCTAATCGGATAACTATTTTATATAGCTCTCATAGAAAAAATCAGTCCGAAAATGTGTTTTTTTTTCAGAAAGCTATGTTATGTCTTAAGATATTAAAGGGTTATTCATGTCCTTTGATCATTTGCAAAATCTCTCTAAGTATCAGATATCAGAATATCAGATCAGAAATAATCAATAAAAAATTGCAATATTGAGTTTAAGCATAAGAGCAAAGTAAGCCATATTCCATTAAATGTCCGCAAGGGTATTTAAAAAATGTCACAATACAAAGATAACTGTTTTATCTTGTATGCTATTTTTTTTCTTTGCTCAACTTTATTTTTTTGTCCGTCTTTTGTTTTGTTGTGCGTCTTTTGTCTTTCACTTATGCATGTGCGAGTTTCCTTTTGTGCGAAGGCAAGTTGTGGGGATTTTATGACGCGCCAACTTGCCGAGCCGCCCTCCAGGCCAGGCCAAGGAGCCTTCCATACGAGCCCCCGAAGGCATTTGGCAAAGACAACGGCCGTCATAAAGTGCGCAAAGTTACAGTCAAAGCTCAGCTGGAGCGACAGCTACAACTACAGTGAAGCTGGCTGTCTCTAATACTTTGATAATCCTTGAATCCTTGGCTCCAACTCCACACACACACATGTCGAATATGTGCTGCCACAATAACTTTTGATACGGCGTCCTCGTGCTCGTTATCCTGCTCATCCTTCGCCTCGATATGGATATGGATATGAAGACAGCCGCCAGTCAGCTTTGTTACTTGAGCTTTATCGCATACACAAGGCGACTACAAATATATATATATATACATATATATATATATCACACTCTGTCTCTGTCTGGGCAAATTATATAAGCATGATAACTAACAACTACAAAATACATCTGCTTTCGTTTCGTGCTGCACTTTGTCTAGTTTCAATTTCAATTTCATTTTGATTTTGATTTTGATTTGGATTTGCCTTATTCTCCTCCATTCTGACTTTCTCAGTGCGGTGTCCTTTGTACCAATGCATCTCTGTGACGGCGACTGTTTATCAACGGATTTATTGCTGTCTTGTCCTGTCCAAAGACTTAATACTCTCTCTCTCTCTCTCTCTCTCTATCATATTGCAAAGCCAATTTGGTTTGTCTACATTAAAGCCACAATGCAAAAAGGATTTTGTCACTTTCGATTGGACGTCCATCCAACGAATGATGTCAACAATTCAACACACACACAGACACAACTGTTAACCACTACAATGAAAATCATTTATTAATTATTGAGGTTAAGTTTTCGAAATTTCCACTTGAAGAAATAATGCAACAAAAGCAGAGAATAGATTTAAGTTGATAAGACAATATGACAATATAAATATACATATATATTGGAAACCTATTTGAATTGAATACATCAATTTACAAATTATTACTAGTTAGCCTTTCAATATTAAAATTTGTATGCTGGCGCCCAACGTAGGATTCGACCAAACTTTATTCGCATAATGATAAAGGAAATGTAATTGAAAATTTACAACATTTAATATCCTTCTATTGAGTAATTAAGAAGCCTGGCGAATCTCATTTTCATGTTGGGCGCCCAACGTGTAACGGGTCAGCAATGTTCACAATTTAAGTAGAGAAGGAAATATGTTTGTAATTAAATTGGAGAGAATTAAAGGATTATATATATATTTAAATTGTGATTGGAAGTATACAAATAATATTAAACGGAAACTTTACTTAATATGCCACCTAGGATCCTTTTTGCAGGGTATTTTAGTTACATGTCAGCCAGCGGGAGGTGTTGAAACCGCAGCGAAATGCGCCGAAACCGCAGCTGCTTTTTGTGCATCAGCATCAGCAGCAGCAGCAGCAGCAACAGCAGCAACAGCAGCAGACAGAAACACAGGCTGCCAACGTTGCCTAATTGCATATTGATAACAATTTCAAACGCTAATCAGTTATGATGGCGGTGCGCGAATCAGACGGCGATAGGACGGAAATGCGCAATTTGTGTTTAAATTGTTGCTGCGGTGCGAGTGTGTGTGTGTGTTCGAGTGTGTGTGCGTGTGTGTGTTAAGCTTATTTGCTTGTTGATTTCCGAGCGATTAAACTATTAAATTTGCAAAGCGCGCAACGCATTTCATATTGACTGCATTAGGGTGGACCTTTATTGTGCAAATAAATCAACATCAAAGGCACATAAATTCAATTGATAACATTGTTGACAGCAGCCAACACAAAGCACAGCTTGGACAATGGCGACAATATTTGCCAGCAAACATATAACTGACATCCCTGACTCTGTTTGTCAATTAAATATTTGAAATAAATATTTTACTTAATGTATTTGAGTGTAGGCTGAAGTAAAAATCTGCCCATAACTTTACATAGACAATTATTTTGAGAAAATCTTCCTTAGACTCGAGCTTAAGTGACACGCTAAGAACTGAAGGCAGGAGATTTTTATGTTTTTGGCTGCTGAGAGCAACTCAATCTAAATGCGGTACAATGACATCTAAAGTGTTTGGGCTGAGCTGAGCAAACACACAACACACAACCCTCCTTCCTCCCCCCTCCACCCTTTACTGTATGACATTAGTTCTGCTTTCTTTTAAATGTGTCACGTAATTTTCTCTATGCGACTTTCTCTTACCGAAACAAACACACAGACAGATAGACGATTGTATATGGCTGGCATTTAAGTGAAATGTATGTAGAGCATTTACTTTTTTTTTCTGTTTTTTTGGGTTGTCTGGCAACTCTGCCACGCACTCGAGAATGTGTGTCAGTTGACATTTAAAGATAGTTAATTTTAAGGCAAATTGTTGTCGCTGCAAATAATTGTGCCATAAATTCTCCTTTAATTGCGAAATCCTTACGAGTTGTTTACACAAAAGCTACACAGTTAATTATTTAGAGGTTTTCACTGAATGAATCGTGAATTTCATATAGCAAACAAACGTTGAATCATTCACATAACTCAAATGAAATGATTTTCTCTTATATTTTTTTGTACTTCTGTTCACTTCAAAATGATTGAAAACATTTTCGGTAATTGCTTTTGCTAACAAAAGGCACACATTGAGCGCCATATATGTATATATTTTTATCATAACATTTTTTATAAAACAGTTTTTCGCAAAACTTGCTTTTGATGTTATGCAAAATAAAGTAAATAAAATAAAATAAATACAAAAAAATATATAACTCTAAAATCTGCACAGATTAGTGATTACATGAATTCTGTATAAATGTGCATTCGCAAACAGTTAACCCTTGACAGCTGGCATGAATAAAAAATACACACACACACACACACACTCACTCACAAATTGATAACAACTTAACTGTGTTGTTTTTTTCTTCCTGATTCCGCATTAATTTGATGCTTTTTACATGCTTTTTGTCCGAGCTTCAAATAATCCCCGACTGTCATTTGCATTAAAAAAGAGTTCGACAAATTGCTGGGCTAAATAAAAGTTGTAAAAAACATGGCTGTTAGTCTGTTTATAAGCCTCAGTCTGCTATCAATATGAACTCGGTTCAAATGCAGCAACTGCAAAATGTAGGGTACAAAAAATAGAGAGAGAGCGGACGAGTTAATGAATCTCACAAATCAGCACTTAATGTTAATTACAATATTTTAATGCCAGGCAATCAGTGAAAGTTTCCGGGAGGGAAGTTGGGTATGCTGAATGAGTGCAAGCTTTTGTAACAGGCAAAAAATTGCTGTCTATGAGAAGTTGAGAAATTTGTGTTCAAAAGTGTGTATGAATAATATATAATTTAATCTGAGTTTTTTTAGTTAATTAATTTCGATGAGAAAAATTTAGTTCAACGATTTCGTAAATTAAACCGTTAAAATTAATAAATAAAAATGTTTATAGCTAAAATAAAAATATATATGTATAATATATATATCGGAAAAAAATAAATAAAATCAAATATATACGTACATTTAAATATAAAAAAATATTTATAATATATATATATATAATCATTAATTTAAAACGTTTCATTTTTATTCACTGTTTTTGTTTTTACTATCATCTACCATAAATTTTTATATTTTTGAACAAAATTTGAAGCTTTTTATTTGAGCTTAAATTTTTTCATCATTTATTTACTCTGCATTTAAAACTGATAAAAGCATTGAAAGTCAAGCTATAAAAATTAAATATTTTTTATTTAGACACTATAAAATATTAGCTTAAAAATGTTAATAAAATTAAAATAATATTTGTAGGCAATTCTTTTTTATTTTTGCTGACTTGGTTGCAGGGTAACTTTAAGTCAAGCAATTGCAAACAAAGCGAACTTGTTTTTATACCGCTGATGCGAACTTTAACATGAGGATGCGTCTCCTTTTGTGGGTTGAATGCAGATTAATGTAATGCAAACACACACACAACACACACACACACAACACACACACGCACACACCGACACGCAGCTTTGCATGGGGATTTGCAACAATTTGTTGGCAATTGACGGCAACAACAACACGAACAACTGCAGTTAAGTAGCTCCCCATTTGACATTAACTGCGGCAACTTGCGCTCTAACCTCAAAAAAAAAAAAAAAACTTTACCTAACGTTAGACTTGGAATACAAAAATAAAACAAACTCAAAAACTGCAGCTGCATGCAAAATGCTCCATATGCAAATTAGTGAGAGAGAGAGAAGGAGAGAGAGAGAGAGAAAAATATAAAAAGTAGTTAACTAGCAGCTGGAAAGTTGAGGACTCTTCGTGCTAAAATTGGAGCGACTGAAGGGGGAGCTTTGAGTGGAGTCCTTGTCGCTGTTGTTGAATTAATTGTGCACGTATTAAAATTGCTTAACTAAAAGGCACTTCAGCGACCAAAAGCCCCGCCCCTCCGCCCCTCCGCCCCCCGCCCCGGCACCCAACTCCTTTCATTTCTGGCCAAATTTAAACTTTTGCCCTTGGCAAAAGCAGCAGCAAATAAAAAATATGTGTTTTTGTGTGTGAAATTTGTGAGGCAAAGGATTAATTGCTTAAAACTGAAAATGAATAGACGTAAAACATATATCTGGCACGTCCTGCGGCATCCCTTTTGGCAAAGGTTAAACAAAACTCTGTCGCTCATTCAAGTTTTTTATGCCCTTATTATGAGGATTATAAATTTGTCGTAAAACTTGTAAACCAAAAAAGGTAGCTTAAAGATTTTAATGTGAGTTAAACACTTTTTTTTAAAGAGGTTTATTTGTTGGGCTTGTCGAATGTTTAAGGTTGAAGTTATTTGAATATTATCTTTAGGCTGTTTTAAATTGAGTAGGAGAAATAATTTATATAAGTTTTTTATATATTTTTCTTAGACTCTAATAACAGCTGTGTTCATTTAACTTTTAGCTTATATGTTAACTATTATATTTTATTTTAGTATTAAATTTATATTATATATTAATTAAATTTAATTTATTTCCTAAGTGTATTCAACTTTCGTTCTGTCGAAAATTCGAATTTCGTTTTGTTTTCAATTCAATTTGTTAAAGTTCAACACATGTGTGTTTAACAAGCCGCCCTTTATTTTACCCGCTAGTTAATACACATGTTGCCATCTCTCTCTCTCGCTCCCTCTCTCTTTTTAGCACACACACGTTAAGTGTGTGTGTTGAGTTTCATTTCGTATTCTATTCAAAATACGTACATTTTCCTTTTACTATTATTTGTTGCTGTTGTTGTTTTCCTAACAGTCACTATTGTTATTTTCATTTCCACTTTACATCAAAACGTCTGTCTGTCTACAATGTCTGACTGTTGGCTGGGCGCCCGTTTTTCCGCCCCCCATTTTCCTCATTTTCCCCACGCTCATCATTACATTTCATTAAGTTTCAAAGGCAGACGTTGAGCCTGGAACTGTTGTTGTTGTTGTTGTTGCTGTTTTTTTTGTGTTTATTAAACGTTTTCGGGGCGCGTGTTCATTCAATTTGTTGTTGTTGTTGTTGTTGCTGCTGCTGTTGGAAATGTTATGTATACATGCCTGCGTCTAAATAAACAACAACAACAACAACAACAACAGCAAATGCAAACAGCACATGAAAAGCTTGTTGTTGCCTTTTTTTCTGAGAAAGCGCTTGGAAAATCATTTTAATTGTTTTGTTTAAATAACAGACGAGCTGCCAGAATCCGCACAGGGCCACAGAGCGTAACATGCAGCGTTTGTCTTGTAGGCGTATACTTAATAAATGGCGCATACGAAGCATGTGCCAGAGTGAGAATGTGTGCGCGTGTGTGTGATTGTGTGTTTGTGTGCCTGTATTTGTATTTGCCACGTGTATCACAGTGTGTGCTGTGTGTGTGTGTTTTTTTTTTTGTGTAATTTTCCAAGTGTATGCAAGAAACGTGTCGCCTAACAAGCTCATTCGGCAGGATATAAACTATGTCCTGGCAGGGATTACAGCTGAGACATAAGTTGGCAGCGTATTCAAAACAATTATAGTTTTATTGCAAATACTTTAATCGCATGTAATCTTTTATCTCAATAGTTTTTAGCTTTAATCGCATTTATTTATGTGAGTGTATTAAAACTTGATAGTTGAATATAAAATTGATTAAGAAATTTATTTATGTATAATGTGGAATGAAAGTGAATTCTTTCCTAAACAGCGGAGATGCCCATTAAGAAATATTTGATAATAATTAATTTAGTTAAACAAGAAGTAAATGAATAAGGATGAATTAAATCTAAGCTGAAGGTATTTAATTATTTTTGGCTTATAAATAGCGGAGGGGCCTAAAAACATTTTTAATTTCTTATCCACGTTATTTATTTACTATTTTTATTTAAAGTTTATTGTTTTTTTTTTTTTTAAATTAAATTAAAATTTAAATTTCTATATATATAAATTAAAATAATAATTAATAGATGCCTTGTTTCTATAGACATTTCTACTTTATGTATGATGCCAAATACTATATTTTTATACATTTTTAACCAAATGTTTTTATTTACAAAAAGAGTATTTAAAATTCGTTCCCTATTTGTATTCTCTTACGATAATTTGTTGCCTTTTCACATACATTTGTTTTTACGCAAGGCGTTGAATTGGAAACTTGACTCGAAAGTATTAGAAAATATTTTCATTGCTGTTGTTGTTGTGTCTGGACAATTGAAATACGATAATATAAAATATTTTAAATAGAAATTTTGTTTGTTTTTTTTTTGCCAAACAAGTTCTTTGTTTGACCTTTGAACGGGCCAAGGCCAAGAGCGTCAAAGTTTATTAATTCCCCCTCCTGGGGGGGGGGGGGGGTCCAAAAGAAAAAGAGTGAGAGTAGTGGAAAGTGAGAAAAGGCGCTTATTGAAAATGCTTTGGGCGCGGACACGTAGCAAAAGTAAAAGGAATAAAACTTTTTTTTACCACGACATTTGCCGAGTACGTGAGCGCACTGAAAAGCTGCGTAATTAAAAGTCGACTAGATCTATAATATATATATATTTATATTGTGTTTGTGCTGTTTAATATATATATGTTTAGAAGTTTTGGCCAAGCTGATATGATAAATCCACTTAAGCTCCAAAAATTGAAACGATGCGTGCGTGGCGACGACGCAGAAATCAAATTGCCAACTTTTAATTGTGAAAGTTTAGTGGGGAAAAGCTTTTCCGATTGCGGCCAAATGGAAACCACGCACATGCCACGTTTTCACCAGCACAGCAGGTGTGTCAAATTGTTTGTGGGTGAGACAGGGGGGAGAAGTTTGGAGGGGGTCAGGACGAAACTCGAAAGGATCTGCTGTCATTTTGCGTTACTTGTCATCAACTTCATGCGTTTTGACATTTTTATTAGTTGAATACTCCTTAACAGCACGCTCCATTGCGCCATTGGGGGATCCTTGGTCGTAGCCTGTGTGCTTGTGACATCTAATAAGTGTTTACTACCCAACGCAGGACGCTTTTCCAGTGCTTTAAAAAAAATAACATCGGTAGGGAACTTTCTCCCTGTGTGTGTGTGTCTGTTACAATTTGCTGCCCTGCTGGATGCCTGCTCCCAGTTTACCCCAGTTTTTCCCAGTCGATAAAAAAACGACGCTCACAAATTGTTCACAATTCACTTTTTTTTCACTTTGCTTTTTATCTGTTTTACGCATTTGTTTAAGAAAATTGCTTTAACTTAAAGTTAATTTGACGCTAGATTAATGTGAGAAACTTAAAATATTATAACAAATAGCTTAAAGCAAAAAAAAAACATTTATTGCAGCACAAAATATTTAATCAAAAGTAATCCAACATTGATAATTAATTTATATAGAAAAAATGAGTAGATAAATTATAATGCGCTAATTAGCTGCTCGAAATATATATAAATATATATATATATATATATATATATGTATATATTGGGGGACTGTTTAAATTATGTAGGCACAGTTGTAAAAATGCTTTCACATGTTTATTCTCTCTTCTGGTAAATACAAATACAATAATAAAAATTACGCATACGCAACATTTTTTATTTGCACATTTGTGTCGTGGCTTTAATTTATGCAATTAAACTGCTTTAATTAGTTAAGCAACGACTGAACAAGAACAACAACAATAACAGTCATGAAGAAAAACAACAGCTGTTGCATAAATAAGTGTGCATAAAAAACCGAAAGAGAGAGAGAGAGTAAATTGCCATTAAAAAAATATATACAATTTAACCATTTACAATTTCGTTTATTTGGCAAAACCAAAAACCAATTTAATTTGCGCTTTCACAAAATGACAGCAAAAAAAAAAAATACCGAGGAAAACTTAAAAAAAGGAAACTTGTGCACATTAACAAAAAAATACGTAAATGATATTAAATGTTTGGCTGAGGAAATTTTTGAGCAAAAAAATTATACAAATATTAAAATGACAGACATCAAAATAAAATGCCATAATGAGAAATAAAAATATATTCATGTAAATTGTGAAAAATTTAAAAATTAAATTGTCTTCATATATGCATTTAAATAATAATTTATTTAAAATAAATGATTTAAATATTTTAAAATACCTCAATAAGGTATACAATTTATTTATTAAAATTAAAGACTGCAAACTGTGCTTAAAAAATATTTATTATTTTAAAGAAAGTACCTAATGGAATGTAACAAACAAATACTTGAAAATATATTTTATTTATATGTATACTTTTTGCTTTTATTCACAAAATTTATACTGCATCAAACGTGCCGCAAAATGTTAAATAACGCACAAAAATATCACTTAAACATTCACCGCAACTTTCTATGCAATTTAAATAGTTGGCCCAGCCACAAAAGTTTGTCATTAAAAATCTAATTGAAATAGTTGCCAAATAATAATATGCGCAATTAAAAGTTAGTGCATGACATAAATTCATATTTTGAAATATAAAAAAAACAAATGCAAAAAATATATATGTATATATATAAAATAACACATGCTTTAAATCAAAATGTGGCTGAATATTAAACTTATTAAATTGTGGGACAAATCCCACAACATTTTTTTTGCCATATTTCGCTGACAAGTTGCTAATGCTAATGGAGTGTCCAGTGGCCAGTTCAGAGTTCAAAGTTGACGGCCTGTGCATGTTTATGATGACCAAAGGAGAAGAGAGAGAGTGAGAGAGAGAAAGGAAAATCTTAAGCCATATAACGTCAATGTCCATTTGCGAAAAGTTGTCCCAAGAAACTGTTGTTGTTGTTCTTGTTGTTGTTGGCAATTGCGTGGAGGGTAACTTTTAAGCAGCTGGCGTACGCCCAAAGGTGACCCCCCCCCACACCTCCCCAGGGGGGCGTGGCAACAATTTCAGTTGAGCAGCAAAACTTTTAAATGAAATTTTTTGCGTTAAAGTTTGTGTCAGGTAAGTTGCGTTTCGTTGCGAACAAGCTGGCTTAGGTCAGCCAGCAAAGTAGCGGTCTACCGCAGACACACACCCGCACACACACATACAGACAACTAACTGTATTGTCACGTAGCCTGGTGACAGATTCCAAAACGGGACAGGCAAATAACATTAAAAACAACAAACGGCAGCTAAGCAGCAACGCATTATGGCCACTAAGGCTGCTCTGAATGCTAAGGATGCCAAGGCTAAAAGGTAGCTGATGATGCACAATCCTCCATTAGCTCAGCTCAGCCCCTCCCCCTTTCAACAAAAGTTTCGTTTTAATGTCTCGGCAAGTGTTGCCGTCTCTTTTGTTATCCTGCAGAAAAACCTGCCAGCCACAAAAAATAAAAAAATGAAATTAGCAACATATGCGAGTGCTTGCCTAAAAAAAATATATATATATGAGACATGTAAAAGTGCCTCCGCTGGGAGTGCTCAAGTTGTAGATACTCTACAGCAGCCGTAAATCACATTGCTACAAACTTACATACAGAAAAAAACTATATATGTGTATATACAGTCAAGTCTTGACTTCTAGTTTATCATTCTGACTCTAAGCTCCAATAACTGTGCCAAAACTAATTTTTTATGTTTGTTACCATATTGTACATAGTTTGTCGGGTTTCTTGATTCCTTATTTAAAATTTTTCTTAATTATTTTGATTTTCTTTTTTTCGACTTTTTTCTGAAAAAAAACACTGTACTCCCCCCTTGTGAAATTTTGAAAAAATTTTTTTTTCAAATTTAGAATCTTTCCATTTTATTTTTAATTGATTGCTGGTACCAATATTAGTATAAAAATCAACTTTAAAAGTTATTCTGAGAGGGTTTATTTTTTGGTCAAAAATCATGCAAAAATTGGGAAAAAATTTGACATGTAAAGCTCCTAAGTCCATATAAAGTATATTCCCCAGACTTTGAACTGCAATAACTTTGCCGAAACTTAACCGATTTTTATGTTTGATACCATTTTGATCATAGTCTTTCGTCTTTCTTGATTCCTCATTTAAATTTTTCAAATATATTTGTGTTTATTTTTTTCGACTTTTTTCTGAAAAAAACACTGTACTCCCCCCTTGTGAAATTTTGAAAAAAAAAAATTTTAAAATTTAGAATCTTCCCATTTTATTTTTAATTGATTGCTGGTATCATAATTAGTATAAAAATCAACTTTAAAAGTTATTCTGAGAGGGTTTTTTTTTTGGTCAAAAATCCTGCAAAAATTGGGGGAAAATTTGACATGTAAAGCTCCTAAGTCCATATAAAGTATATTCCCCAGACTTTGAACTCCAATAACTTTGCCGAAACTTAACCGATTTTTATGTTTGATACCATTTTGATCATAGTTTGTCGCCTTTCAAGATTCCTCATTTAAATTTTCCTAATATATTTGTGTTTATTTTTTTCGACTTTTTTCTCCAATAACTTTGCCAACTTTGTTAGAAATCATTGGACTGGGATTAAAGTATATTAAAATCTTTCCCGCTAAAAGCAACAACTGTACGCACTGTCAAGGAAGGATGAAGACTGGAAGACAATTCTTAAAAATATACATGTACACATTATCTGTTAATTAACACTAATTAAACTTTAAACAAGCTGCCGCCTGTAAGCTTCAATATAAATGCTTTACAACTGATAAACATAATGAAAGCCTCAGATTAATGCAGCTTCCTTTTACTGACCGGAAATACATATATAAAAATGTAAAATTTTTCTTTTTGCGTGTTACACGCATTTTCAATTTAGCCCGTTTTTTTTTTAAGTCTTTTTCGATGCGAAGTATAAAAAAAGCAAACTTTACATTAAGGTTTTTCGTTGCTTTCGAGTAATTACAAAATTTTCTTGTGCACATTTTGCACATATGGCAAATAATTCTTCGTCTTTTATGCGGCATTAATGCAAATGTTTTTATATTTTTTTTTACTTGACTTTAAGCGCTTTTTTGTGTGTTGTTGTGTTAGCCAAAAAATTATGACACTTCCATTCAGATTTTCAGATTTTCAGATTTTGGGCTCTTAGTTTTGCATTGCGGCCCAAAAGCCAGAGAGCCCAAAGCCCAAAAGCTAATGCGTTTTTAAATATGCTGCAGCGGATGCGCGGTTAGCATTAATTAACAGACACACAACGAGCTAGAGAGTGTGCGAAAGAGAAAGAGATACACATACAGACAGCCACAGCCAGCAGAGAGGATTGTGGTTAGCAGCGAGTGCAAAAGAGAGCAGGGGGGGGGGGGGAAGAGGGGAAAAGGACTTAGCTTGCAGGGACATTACCTAAATACGTTGCGGCATGTGTTGGTTCAACTGTCGAGCTGCGTTTCCTCTATTCACGTTTTTTTTGGCCAACATTTGTGCATCCTAACTAGATTAAAAAAGGTGTTACAAATTAATAATAAATTTAAATTTAAATGTAAGAACTGTAAACTATGTTGACCTCCTTAAACTCAAGGCAAATGCCACACATTATTGTGCCATAATTCAACTAACCAAACTATTATTATTTGTTATATATATTTTACTATATTTACTTTATAGAATATTGGAATTGTCTTTTTAAACTAATTTATTAATACTAAAACATTTTATTAGGCCTAAGCTCATGAAATTCATACCCACAAAAATTGGTTAAAAATTAATTGTATATACATTCCTATATTTTATTTAGCTTCCCATAATATCGAATATCTCCTAAAACGACATATTGAAAGACACCCTTTAAATAGCGCCACCAAATTCGCCCTGACAATAGTTTTTTAAGCCAAATTTATTGCTTACCTGTTGCTGACTTCTCCTTTGACCCGTTGTGCCCCGTGGCGTATGCTTAATGTTTTAATTAAATATATATATATATTTTCCTTTGGGGTTTTTTTTAGCCCTGTTTCTTTTCTCGTTTTTGGCACACGCGACACTTGCGAAGGACACAAAACACTGCGGCAATAAAAATTGCTCTTGTTACTTTATTTCAATTTCTAACGCGCTTAGCCCAAAAAAATTACTTTGAGCGGACATTGTGTAATAAGCCGCACTTGGACACACACACACACACAAAGAACACACACACACAAAGAACACTAGCACATGGTTGTAATGTATTTGTTGTTGTCCGTGTTCTTTTTGATGCTGCTGCTTTTCTTCTTACAGCTTGGTCCTTTGGGCTTGTCGTGAAAGGCAACAGCTTGAAATGCTATTAAAATATAATCTGCTGATAATCTGCACTTAATTTCGTGCTTTGCTCAACACACACACACACACACATAAATACACACAGTGTGTGTGCTTGGAGTGTCCTTGCCAGCTGCGCGTCGTTAGTTGTCCTAAGCCTTAAGTTCGGTTTCTTTTTTGGGGTGTACTAAATAAAAATATTGCTACCTTTGTAATTTTTGTTACTTAGTTCACTTTTTTTTTTTACTTTCTTTTCGTTCACTTGGTTACTCTTTTTTTTGTCAGTTGTTGCATATATATTTTATTGGTTTTGTGTATTTCAACCTTTTCTCTTTTTGCGCTTTACACTTGGCTGCCTTTTAATGTTTGATTGTTGTTGTTGTTGTTGTTGTTGTTATCCTTGCACAACTACAAATTCGCTCATGTGCGTGCGTGTTGATTTCCTTTGCCGTTACCTTTTTCATACACTCGCACTTTTCTCTTTCTCTTTTTCTTTCTGTTCTGTTTTTTTCCTTTTTTTTTTTTTGTTCGCCTATTGAGTTTTCAAATTTATTAAATTTTTTTCTTCTTTTTCTTTTCTTTAATCAAATTTCCACTTGATTGGAGTGACGACAATTTCGTTGATTTCCTGTTGCTGCCGTTACTATATATATATGTGTGAGTGTATGTATGTATGTGTAATAGTGTGTGTGTGTGTTTGGAATAAATGAGAACAGAGAGCAGAAAAAGTTTTTATTAGTTAGATTTTATATATTTTGACAATGCGCTAACAAACAAATGTCTTCATTTTGAAAAGTGACCTCATAAAATTTTGTTTATTTTAATTTGCTATATTTAGAAAGTTAAATTTAATAATAAATGTTTGTTCTATAGAATATTTGAACTTTGAAAGAACTTTAAAAGTCTGTTTAAGAATCCCTCTTTATAGAAAATATCTTAAGAGACTCTACAAATAAGTTAAGACTGAAAGTTATTTGAGATTTGCCTTTCCCATCTTTGTTTACCATTATTAAAAATATACTTAATATAATTGAAAGTCTTAATTTAAATTCTTGTTTTGCTTATAAATATTTTTGAGATTCTTTTTTGTTAACATACTCTGAAAGTTAACCCAATTTTAATATTAATGCGAGTTGCAGATTTAATTAATTTTACATAAATTATTTTTATTTACATGCTGACAAAATATAAATATGACCACAATTGCTAACAGCATTGATTAGAGAGAAAAGTTCTAACCACATTAGCTAACAGTCTTTGCTTTCCACTATTAACAGCAATAAATTTAAATGCATTTAGAATTAAAAAAAAACTTTTATCAGCTTTTGTCCATAAAAATGTCATGTAAAAAGTTCGGGGTGGAAAAACTTTTGCACTGCGCTGCTTTCAACTTACACAAATTGATAAGTCAAATGCTTTTTGCTGCAAAAATGTCGCCTGTCATTCAGGACAATCACTTTATACATATATATACACATATTTTATTCATTTGCAACGTTTGCCAATCTCCACAGTTCTGACCATAATCAGTTACCACTAAGAAGCGCCTGGAAATGGGCTTATGTCAATTTCATTTCCTCTCCCTTCTTCTTTTTTTTTTCTCTCTCTTAATTTAATTCTCGTACTTCGCTCGCACTTAATTTTGCTCCTTTTTTGGCAGCTGTAAATGTTTTTAAAAAAATTATTTTCTTCAGATCCTCTTAACGTGGCCGTGGTTGAGGCCGAGACCTTTGTGTGTATGTGTGTGTGATTTTAATACCCTCAAAATGCAACACCGAGGCATTAAAAAGCTTACACACACACACACACACATTTATATGAATTTTTTTTTAAATTTGTTTTTCCAATTATTTTTTTTTCAGCCTGTCGCTTTTTGCCTGCCCCAAATAATCATTTTGTATTTACTTTTTTTTATTTTGTCGCTGCCGCAGACTATAAAATATTTAATTTCCTCTACGCATCTCTGAGGTTTGATATAATTCCTTCCGGTTAGCGAGTGTTTCTAATTTCAGCCAAAGCTATTTAGATACAAACATCCGCATGGCAAAAAAAAAATTTATATATATATATATAGACTTAGCTACAAATTTCCATCAATTTTCCACGTTCCTCCCACAAATTGTTTTTTTTTTTTTTTGGTATTTTTCAAATCACTTTTCCTTTCACACACTTTGGCCCCGCCCACTTTGCTTAGTCGCCCCCTTTGTATGTTTCTGGCATTTATGCTTCATTTACTTTTGATGGTTTCTTTTTTCATACGCCTCTTCTTCTTCTTCCTCCTCTCATAGCCACATTTTTTACTTGTTTCTTGTTGTCGACAATGTTTTTTTTTTGGTAGGCGTTTAATGGCTGATTGTAAAGTTCGCATTAAGTTATTATATTTACTTGCACTTGACACAGAAAATTTATTTGTTTTTAACGTGCCTCAAATTAAATAAAAGTATTAATAAAAACAGAAAAAAAATACTTGATAAATAATCAAAATTATTTTAGAGAAAGTTTATTTGAAAAAGTGAAAAAAAATCAAATAAAAATTAATTAAAATTTTTTTTTCAATAATCTTTCTATCATAATGCTATTTTTGTAATTTTTGTGTTGTTTTTCTTTCTTCTAACATTCAAAAAGTTCACTTTAGTTAAATATTAAATCAACCCTCTCATTTTAAAAGCATAGCTAAAGTTCCTTCATTAGACATAAGTAATGAAAGTTTGATTTTCTGCCAGCATTAAATATTTGCCTTGGGCAAATAATATTCGCAATTAAATTTATGAATTTTAATATAATAATAATTGTTACTGAACTCAGCCAAATATGCACATACATAAATATAAATATGTTTGGCTTTTGATTTAATTAAATTTAATTGAGGCCTAATGTGGTTAAAAGGTCTGAGCAGAAATTTAAATTGAATTACAATGGATTCAACAATAAACGCTTAAGCTTCGTGTAAATGCGAAAACAAAAGAAATATCTGTAGCAACTAAATGATTTGTTACAAAATAAATTAAGTATACGCAACGTAAGGCAAAATATATCTCTAATAAAATCTAACATAAAAGCTCAAAACCAAATCAAAGCAAAATAAACAGTTCCATTTTGATTTATTAAGAATTCGAGAAAGTTTCCACCAAGCCAATTATTTATAGTATTGAATTGAATTGAAAGTGAAAAGTTCAGTTTCCAAGTAGCTTATTGGCTTAATGCTTTTCACAGATTTTCAATAGATTTCCGCCGCTAACAAATGAACACGTTTCTCAATAAAACCTGAACTTCGTGTTCCAAAGTGGACTTATTGAAATTCATTTCCATTAAGCACAAAAATAAATGCCACTTCCGAGCTACTCGAGTTCGTTTTATGACCTGACTAATTAGTTTTATTTGGACATATTTTTTTTATATATATACATATATATTTTTTTATTAGCTGCCTCTTTCAAGAACGTCGAAAGTGCGTACTAATTAATTTAATTAGAAACCTGGCGAGACGCGAGACGCGAAACGCAAAATAAACCTGCAAATCATAAACTCATTTTATATACATATATATATATATGTGTATATATATGTATATACACACACACACACAGACAACTTTACCGTTTTAATGAGGTGTTTTGCGTGGGCAGCAGCAGCATTAATTAAAAAGGGTTTTCTCTCTGGGCAAAAGAAAAAATTGTCGCTGACCCAATGCTTAAAACAATCAAAAAAAAAAAAACTAAGTAAGGAAAATAATTTAAAGGTTGCTTTAAGGCAAAACGCTTCTCCTTTTTTAATACATAAATATATACATATAAATATATATATATATATATATATATATATATATATATATATATTGTTGTCAATCTGAGGCCTAAGGACACAATTTCAATTTGAGTTTGTCGCCCTTTCTCATTCTCTCTCACTTTCTCTTCTTCTTTAGCTAGAGCTATCTCTGTTCTCGCTTTAATTTCCGCTTCAATGCAAAAGCAAAAGGTTTGAACCAAATAAAAAAAAGAGGAGGCTGCCTTCAGTTGCATGTTGACTTACTCTTGACTGGGCCGACCTCAAAGGCCGGCCAAGCAAAACAAAACCAAACAAAACAAAAGCCATTTCATACATTCTTCTTGGGCGCAAACCTTTTCAACTTGATTAATTTTCACAATTTAAGTTGATGAGCACCAAAATTTCCAACCAAACAATGGCCCATAGCCCATAGTCAAGACAAGTCAGTTAGTCATTCACTCAGTCTCTCAATCATTTGGACAGTACACATTTCCTGCTCTCCATATATAGACACTATATATACATATATATATATATTTATACACTTTATATGTGCTTTTGAATGGGGCACATCTGTGCTTTAAATGTCTTGTGATTAGAAAGCGTTGAGCTGCCGACCCTCAATTTGATTTATTCATGAAAATCTGGCGACATTTGAGCTAATGGCTTAAAACAAAACAAAAAATAAATAAAATCCTTTTTACGAGCATATCAAACTTAATTTAGACAAATGCCTAAAAGGCTAAAAAGTTTTCTAGTTTTGTGTTTATTTTCCTTCTCAAACAAACATTTTAATAATTTGATTGTTTTCCAGCTTTGTTTTATTTAATATATTTATTATGCGCACAGTTTTTATTTGTGTTTTGATATTTGATATTTTTAATAGTTACAACAAGGAAAGCTAACACAATTTATTATAAAAAATAACTAGATTTTTATTCTTTTATTTTTATTTAAACATTCACATTAAACTCAGTTTTTGCTTTGTCTTAAAAGTGAAATTCGTTCAGGAAACTTGTTTTAATTAAATAATTAAAAATAATTGAGCTTCAACTTTGTTTTAATTAGCAACGAACTATTTTTTTATCTAGAAAAGATTTCTCTTAACTCAAAAAAATTCGCTTTTAACACAATCATTTTTTTTCATAATACACAAACTGAGCTCTGATTTTTAACAGCCCAATTTTGAAACATTTGAGCATCAAACACAAATCCAGAGCAACTATTTATTATTGGGCAGCAAATGCAAACGAAACGGAGCAATTTGCTTGACATTACTCATACGACGGGTGGGCAAAGCGATAACTATGGAAAAGCCTTCGAGTGCTGTTCAAGTTTACGAATTGCAGTTGCACAAATGATTTATTAGTCGAGTTTGAAGTTTGCCATTTGCCATTTGCCAGTTTTGCTTGTAGGCCAAAGGTAAAAGAACTTTCGCCAGTTGAAATGCTGCCAATACACAACAAAATATATTTTTTAGGATTGTGGCCAACAATTTAAAAAGGGCTCAAACAATTCGAGGATTTTTGAATGTAATGTGGGAGTTTTGTTTTGTGTTGCAAATGTAAATTTTTAGTTGGTCGTAATGCGATTACGAATTTATAAAAAATTTATTAATTTCTATAAATTTTAATTATGAATTTAATTAATTTAATTGTTTAGCTTTTTTTATATTCATTTTGCCAACTTTATTTGCAACTTTTGAGTTACAAATAAGTTGACAACTATTTTTACATTTTAATGTTAATTGGGAAATGTTATTTGACTTGTTTGCCGTTATAACTTTTGCTTTTCTTGACTGTAAAGAAAATTTGTCCTTATTTTTTTCTTGCCTTAAAAAGTTGTGAACTATTTTCTTTAACTTTAGTTCAAATGGAATCTCATAAAGCTAATTGCTGCAGATTTTAATTGGGACTCAACTTTGTTTATTAAAATAAACCTTTTAATTTTCTTTTAAATTTTGTTAAAAAATGTTTTCGAGTTTATATTTTCTTTAACTTCCATTGCACAAATTGTTGAAAATCAGTTTTTTTACTGCCTCTTTATATGTTTCGTATTAAGATTGAGTGTTATTTTATTAATTGTTCTCTTTATATGATTTTTACTTTAAATTGTTTAATTTTATTCCTTTAGATTTTCTTTCCTTCCTTACTTTGTATCTAATCTCAAAAATCGCAGACTTTAGAACTCTTTTCTTTGAGCCTTCAAATGGGTTTTTGGTCGTATTTTAAATGCTTTCAATTAGACATTGATGTAATTTAGTTGATATATAATTTTTTTATGACTTTTACTTTTAATTGTCTGCTTTTAACAATTGTTGTTGTTTTCTTCGGCTTCAGCTAAAGCCTTGTTTAATATTTTTTTTAATGGCCAAAAAATTTGTTTTAAGCTTACATTTTGTTTGGCTTTCAGTTCGCGTTAAGCGCGTCTTTTGCTGAGTTTTCGTGTTTTTCCGGCAGCGATTTTCTTGACGCGTTTACTGTTTACTGGCGGCGGCTGCAGGATGCTTGCCACAAAAGGCGACTTTAAGATTAACCGGTAGCTGAACCTGAACCTGTCACTTGGCTGGGCTCAGTTTCTGTTTGCTTGCCCAAAATTTCGTACACACACACACACACAAACACCACGAATACGTATCGAACGCACGCACGCACGCACGCACCGACGAACACACCGACACGGACCCACACAAACACACGCACACACACACACACACCTAAGTACACACGCGTATTGTGTGTGTGTTCGCGTTTTATCTAGAAATAATAACGTAACGGAACGCGTGCAAATTGTGCGCGCTCCCTGCCTGAGCGGATGCTGGAGCTTGACTGAAACGTTGGCTGGCCCGAGCATCAGCGCCAAACAGAACCTAGCACAATACTAGGCTTGCGCCAGTGCCCAAAATAACGGCAAAGCCAAAACGAATCGAAGCTGTCGCTAAAGCTGAAGCTGACTCTGACTCTGAAGCTTGGCCACGGCACGAGCCCAAAAAGGATGCGACCGCACCGAGAACTCGTCCTCGTCCTCGTCGTCGTCGTCCTCGTCGTCGTCATCGTCGTCGTTGCTGTCGTCTCTTTGCCACGTTACAGCATCCCTGCGGCAGCTTTCGCAGCTTTCGTTTAAAGAGAGCGCGTCGAATTTAAGAGCGCGAAAAGCTCTCGCCGCTCAAGCAAAGCTTACAATACACAATTCAGCAACTGAGCGAGCGAGAGTCTGAGACAGAGAGATGCCAAAGAGAGCGGCTAAGTAAAAGCTTTTTTAAGCTTTTTGTTTGCATTCAATTTTGTTGTTATTTTTTGTTTGCTTTTTTTTTGGTTTTTAGGCTTTTTATCAAATTTCTATTTATTGTTGCTTTCCTTTTTCCAGCCACAGCTGTGCAGTTTTAAGCTTTGTAGCCCTTTTACGCTTTGTGTGTATGTGTGTTTGTATGTTTGAGTGTTTTTATGTTTGAGTGTTTTTGTGTGTGAGGCGTTTCTGCGGTGCCGGCTACCAATTTAGACAATTTAACAGGTGGTCTCAGCACTTGACTAGGCATTTGAAAGGTCTCTGTAAATAAAACACAACAAATAATAATGTGCGAGAATGCGCGACTAAGCGATGCCCTGTAATGAGCGTAAAAGTTAAAGATCTTATTTTTAATTTTGTTTATCAAATTAATGCTGGTGTTAACAGAAGTTAATTATTTATGTCAATTGCATTGCTAAAAGCTTGATATTGTTAAGAAAATATTTTAAAGTTAAGTATAAAACATATAAAAAAAAAAAAATGTTTTTATATTGTCAATATAGTGTGAAGCTCTTATAACTCTAGTTCTTAAACATAAGCCAACTAAATATTTATTTATATAGATACATATATGTATATTAGAATAAAATACCCTTTCTCATCTTGATTTTTATATAAACTTTGAAGGAAAAAAAGGTAAAATGGATAGAAAAAAATTAATTTTCTAAGCTCGTATAACGATTATCAAAATATATTCCATTTAAACCTTTTACAGCACAAGAACTTTCCTTCACTTAAAGGGTATTTAAAAGAAGCAAATGTTAAGAGTTTCCCCTTTTTTTTCCGAGGAGAGTTCAGTTGAAACCCCAGCAATTTGGGCGCCTGTCAATAGACTATGGACTCGAATCGAACGTTGGCCCAAAAGCCTAATCACAAATAGCTCGCATGGCCAAAACACGCACACCTGGCGAGCCAATCAATTCTGGGAGCTGCGGCCTCAACTGGAGTTGGTAACATTTATCGGCTAAATGGTCAATGCTGGTCAGCGACCAAATTTGTCCACTTGGCTTGGCTGACTGGCAGCAAACGCTAATTAAACTGGCCCGAACGAAGGACGAAGGACAAAGGACGAAGGGAGGAGGGGAGCAGGCACAAGTGATACAAGTCCTGGAATAATCAACGTGCCAATGGCTCTGCTCCATTAACTGCTTTGTTGTAAAGAGAGCAAAGTCTGACGGGGATCACAAATGATTGTATAATTCCTGGTCTGCTTAAATGCAGCCCTCGTGTCCTGTGATTGACACGTAGACACAATCGAATTGTGATTTGTGCCCAAAACCGACACAGCAACTGAAACTGAAACAGAGTCCTGCCATATCATTGCAAAAGTGGCAGCTATATTATTTGGCCATTAAGGTGCTGGCCAGGACCTTCAAACGTGAACGACAGCTGTCCAGGACGAAGAAATCTAGCGTATAATTCGAATGAATATCCTTGAATAATTCGTTGTGAAATATGAAAATATGTCGAGCAGGCAAAAATAATTGCGATGCTAATCAGAGGGAAAATATATATATATATATATATATATATATGCATATCTATATATTTGATTGAGAATACTCCACAAAGAAAAACACATTTAGTGTGAGTAAAAGATAAACAAATTATAAACTTAATCATTTTTACAAATACAACTTTAAATAATCATTATTTTTTTATACCTCAAATATTTCTGGGCAAAAAGAGAAAGAAAACCTTGGGAAAACACATGTGCATATTAAACTTGAAATATTTTATGTGTTTTCTTTTCTTTTTTTTCATCTGTTCTTAATCGCTCTCAATTGAATTATTCACAGTACATTGAACTCTTGTTTTCACAAGTTTTTTAAAACCAAAAAATACCAAAAAAAAAATATATGCAAAGGCAGCGCGCGGGGGGAACTTAAAAGATTTCGCTGAAAACACTTGGTGGATTATTAAAGCATGATATATGAAGCTGAAGGACGAAACTCCCAACACCGCCCCCTTCCCCCACCCACTCTTGACTACCTGGGCGACTGTCTGAAATGTTCCAGGTATAATAAGAAAAACAAAAAAGGAAAAGCAAAGACACCCAAAACACACACACACAAACACACAGACACACATCTGGAATTGTCCTGGCAACTGACGCACAGCGCTGTCATATATCATAGATTTTGTTTGTTGTGCGTGTGTGTAATTGTGTGTGTGTGTGTGTGTGTGTGTTTGCGTCTGTGTATGTGCCCCGGGGCCACTGGCCAGAATTCTTACATTTTGCGCTTACTTTACTTATGCTCTTATTATTGTTGTTGTTACTTTTTATACACTATACACAAAACAAAAGTGAGCTTATTGGTTTTTTAATTCCTTTAACTTTTTTTATTTACAATTCTTGCCTTTTATCCACCAAAATATTTCAAATTACACACATTTATTTATTTACCTTGTGAACAGCGTATTGCGCAGTCGTTTACTGCCTATTGCAAGGATTTTACTTGTTGTTCTTGTTGCTTTTGCCGCTTGTGAGTAATAGTCGTAAACTTAAATTGTTATTTCACCTTGAAAGCGCTACAAAAAAGATTTACGGTCCCCTTTTCTCCCACCGCCACGCTCTCCCACCTCATTCCACCTCATTCCACTTTATTCCACCTCTTGCTCTGCCTCCGCTCTCTGCCCCGCTCTTGCATTCTATCTCTCCATCTCGTTCACTCTCCGTTTTTTGTTTGTGGTTTTCGAGGCTCTGTCATTTTTATGCTCATTACTTCGCATTTGCTGCTGCTTTAGCCGACGCAGCCTCTGCCCGCTCTCAATTTACAACAACACAGCGCCGTTTTATTATTGCTGTTGTTGTATTTTTTTTTTATTTTTTTGTTATTCTTTATTCTTTTCGAGCTTATTTTGATTTCTATTTGCTGGTTGCTTTGTCCTTGTCTGTTCTGTTTGCAGTCGCCAGCTCGCATATTTATTACACTCTGTATTATGATGTCTAGCGATTCGGCCAGACAATTTATGGTCCACATAAGTACCAAAAATACACACAAGGGGCGGCGGCAGAGAGAGAGAGGGGGCGTGGCAAATGGCCGACCCATTAAGACAATATTTACCTGCTAATGCCATTGATAATGTTCGAGGCATATTGGAAGGCAGCTGGCGGGGCGAGACTGGAAGGAGTCGAAGGACAGCTTTTATTTTCTTGTAAATTTTAAATGCAATTGAATTAATTAGAGAACATTTAAAATAAAAAGTGAGAGGAGCATTGTCAACACATTATTATTTAATACGTTTTTTAATGCAACATTTACTTTTATGCATTCTTAGGTTTATTCAACAATAAACTTTGAATTAAATAAAGTGATTCCCTTTTAAATACTTTAATGTTGTAAGCATACTATATAAAAAAATTAATTCTATCGCTTTATTAATATTTATTATTCATATTAATTCCTGCCTAATTGCAATTATAAGAGCTTAATACGAGCAAAGGGCAAAAAAAAAACATTCTTTAATCTAATAAGCTTAAAGAAAATGATAAATAAAAACACATCTTCTTTATAGTACATTTTATATAATTCAAAAAAAATTTATTTTTAATTATGTAAATCTTTTTCGATAAAAGGGTTGCATAAACTATTTTTTTAATTCCATCATATTTTTTCATATTTAATACTTATGATATATTGCTTTTTTGCTTATCTATTTTATTTTTGCAATTTTTTTAAATTAAATTTCATTTTATAGTTAGTTATATAAATATATATATATGGCCCCTAATTTGCCTTTCCTCTCACACACACACAGACACACACATACATATTTATTTGGTTAAAGACACAGCTTTTCAGCTGTTGTTGGCCATAAATAACGCACATCATTATTATCGCATTACACGCGACCAGCGCGAAAAGTCGAAGTAAACTATAAAAAAATTGACTATCGCGACAGAGCAAAAATTCCATTGCATACTTTTGTGGGCTGCCCATTTTGGCGCCCATTTTACGGCTGCCTCTGTCGCTGTCTCTGCTGCTGTTTGCCATATTAATTAAATACAAAATGTTTACACTAATAATTTCAACATAAATTTCGTCGCGCTTCCCTCGATTCCTACCGAACGGAAGCGTCATAAATTTTGCCCTCGGTTGCGTTGCAAGTTGCAAGATGCACGCAGCGGCCACAAATTGTGAGTTATCTTTGTGCGGGTCGATGCGGCGTTCCCTCCCCCCCTGTTTTCCACCCTCCCCCTCCCTCCTGATTTTCCCTCTTTGTTGCCTTTTGTCGCCGTTGCATGCAAACACATTAAATTAAATTATTGTCGCTGAAGCTGTTGTCGGCGTTGCATTTTCGCTCGTTAGTTGTCCTCGTTGTCCTCGTTGTCCTCGTGCTCCGTCTTAGTTCGGCTTTTCAAACAACGTAACGAACGCGTTGGGGTTTTTAAATGTGCGCTAAATAGCTCCCCAGTTGAAGGCAGCCAGGCTAAGTATGCCGCACAATTTGGCTTTGGCAACACGTTTCATTAGGCGCGCCAAAGGCGCAACGCTGCGTATACGTATTATTATTGTCAACGGCCAACAGAGCTGCAGATTGCGCCAAGGCTTAAACCTACAACGGCTGCGACAACCATTAATATATATATATGTGTGTGTGTGTGTGTGTGTATGTGTTTGTTTGTGTGCGGGTGAAAAAGGCTTAGCAAATGCTGAAATATTGTCGCTTTGTGTGTTTATGCAAATAAAAGTTTAAGCGGAGTAGAAGAAATTGTAGTAATATGCATTAAAGAGTAAAACATATTATAAAGGTATAATTAACAACTCACTACAGGGTATTTATAAGTCCGGCATAATTACAGTTAGTGCTATTATATGAGTGGGGTATATAAACATGGCTTATACTTGTATATTTAATTCTTTCCTTTATATCATTATGTCTTAGAGCAGTTCAGACCTGACTACGAGGTATCTGCAAGTCACGCATCAATAAGAAGTATGTCATCTAATGTACGAATATTACATAGCTGAGTTCCACTGTGATATTGTGTACATTATAATTCTCTTTTGGATCACAGGGTACTATAAAATCGATTATAGGGTATTTAGAGGTCTGACTTAAGTATATAATATGTTGATTTTATGCATATACAATATGGTCTGATTGTTACATATAAAATATATCTTATATATAATGTCTAAACTACCATTTTGGACCTCTTTAATGGGTATCTGCTCGTCATGTCTAGTTGTTATACTTATTTCTTTGAAATATTTATATTAGAATGTGTTTTACTACACTTTTCATCTAACTACAGGGTATCTATTAGCTCAAAATACGTATTATATGTTATGTAATATGTGGCATAAATATTGTTAATATATTTTCACAAGAATGTATTATTCTCCACATTTTACAGGGTATTTGCTAGTCTTTCATCTGCCTTTTAAAGGATTATCTTTGTTTAGTAGTTCGTCAACTGCGGCTTATGGCTATAAATGTTAATAAACACAGAGGCTCACACACAAAGAGTTAATTACACACATACAAACACACATACACACACACACACAAACACATACACACACAGACTTTTACTTTTGCCTGTTGGTCAGTCAACTTTTTTGTTGTGACTGCACATTTTTTTGTTGATGTTGTTCAATACCCTGTACACTTGAAGAAGGCTTATTAAGGGGTGTAATGATTGTGTGCTTAAATATGTGAAAGTCAAAAAAAAAGGCAGGCAGAAATTTAAAAATATAGAACAAAATATAATAAAATAACAATAATAATTAAACATTTATAAAAATAAATACTACCCATAAATGTTAAATATCCCTGTAATTATTCCAAAAAAAATTCAACAATTAAAAAAAAAATATGTATATATATAAAAATAAAATTATTTCTATTAGATGACTAAGTAAATATTTTCTCTTGGAGACTTTAGAAGCATAAGGCATTAAATATATATTAATAAAGCTGCTTATATACTTAAATAAAATATTTGAAAAAATAAATCTAAATATTCTTTAAGATTTAAAAAATATTATTTTCCATGCCATTTTTATTATTTACTTTCCATTTTTTAAGCATAATTAATTAAGACTTAAGATTTCTTTAAGTATGCTTATTTATGATTAAAATGATGAAAGGCAAGTGCTATAATCAATGTTAACTTTAACCAGGGTATACTCTCGTCCATCACTTCTGTCTTAATCTAATTTGTTGTATGTTTTTTTCTATGTTTGCTGCGTAATTTGTAAGAAATGCTTTGCCTTTGACGCCTGCGTTGGCAGCCACTCTCCGCAAAGCCGCACGGAACCTAGACTAAGTAAACCCAGCCCCGCCCCCTTTTCCCCTCCCCCCGCCGCTTCTTCTTTTTATGGGGAGCCATTAACGCAGCGTCGACGCATGAAGCGTAAGCGGAAACGGAAGCGGAAGCGTCGCTGCTTTGCCTTTGTTTACCGCGCTTTTCGCTCCTATTTTTTTTTTCTTCGCGTTGGCATTTTAATGAGCGAGAGAAACTCCAACCCCCCCCCCCCCCCCCCCCCCCCCCCCCCC